>JAQFZG010001549.1:0-20555 GCA_034695465.1 Entomobrya nicoleti | reverse complement strand
TGGCCACTTACTGAAAATCTGAGGAGGAGACATGATTTCCCAACACCAGAGTCGCCAATCAGGAGGAGTTTAAAAAGGTAGTCACTAAAACATAAAAATATTGTTCACATTAAAGTTTCCAACCACTTCAACTGTCAAAATTCCACCATATTTCACCATCCTAAAATTCATCAGTAAATCTACACGTCATTTCCTCACATTCAAACCAAACCCAAAATTAAACCATTGAAACAACATTTTGTCTCAAGTATGTCACCCTAAATGTTCGTATTTTCCATTTAATCCATTTTTTTCACAATTTTTTCAAAAGTTTCACACCCCCACCACCACCACAAAAAATATACATACTACCTATTCTAATTTACTCACAATAAATTTAACATAGAATTAATAAAAAATTATACTTACTAATCAGCGGCCATCGTCATCTTGCTTATCTTTTGTCTAGAACAACTTAATTAATTCCTAATTTTTCTCTCCTTCTTCCTTCTTCAAACAAAATAGGTGTAGAAACTTGTTGTAAATCTTCCCTTCTTCTTCTCTCAATAAAACGATTACCCAAAAGTATTATATTTTTTTTGTCTTTCACTTTTATTAAATCCGTTTCTTCTTCTGTTCTCTCCTATTTCTTATTATTACTCATCCAATCCAATCCACCAGATTCTCAATTATCCAGATAGATAGATAATGTTGGAAAAAAGGATATTATTATTGACTACTACTGGCTGAGTGTCTGTTTCGTGATAGTGAAATAAGAGTGACTGAGCTGAGTGATATTGATATATTCACACAGTCATGTTCTCTCTGTATGTCTATAAAACTATTATCTATCTAGGTTTCTACGTATAACATAAGCTCTCTTCTTACTTTCTGTACTGCCCTTGCCTTGTTCAATGGGATGAATAAGAAATCATCTAACTGCAAAAAAACCTACTACGCTTATGCTACCTTACGTGTATACTATACATACGTGTGCATGAGTGTACAAAGTTTGCAATGTAAAAATTGTACGTATTTTTGCCCTGATTATGTGCCTATTTTTCCCTAAGCTGCTATCAAACTTTCATTTCATTTTCATACGACAATAATTTTATTTTTTTGAAAACTGCAAAGCACCTCTATTTTTAATTGAGATTAAACCTTGTCATTGAGGCTGTTGATAAATTTTCTTTGTTGTTTCCTAAGCGCATATTTTATGATTAAAAGCTTTATTGTAAAAATGTACTTTACTGGTTGACTTAACTGGTGGTGACGCGACGTTTGATAATGTTATGTTACGTTTTACGCTGTTAATATCATATCCTATCGTATTGCATCACAAGCGACAACAGCCTGTCTATTTAGTTATTCCTCTGTGTTTGGTGCGTCTGCGTGTTAATAAAATTGGTAAGGTGTAAAATCATATATCATGTTAAGTCAAGTCAGATGACGATGACGATGCAATGGCTGGTTACTGCTGACATTGCAGAGTGCTGCTGCTGACTAATAAGAACAAAGATTTTCATTCATTTTGTCAGTCAGAAAGAAGTATTATCCTTCTTTTTTTACTACGCGCATCCCATATCACAACTTTGTCATATCAGAGAAATAACTGCGCGTTGCATTGCATGTTGCACGATGATTGATTATGATAGTATGATAATGATTTTTTTAAACATTTAAAGGTAAAAAAGGGTTAACGTAAAAGGATACACATCTCTCTGTATTTCATATCATATTTATGCATTTTGTACACACGAGAATTAATCCTTTACATTATAATCAAGTACCATTGACCATATCAAATTTCATAAAAAAAGAGCTCCTGTGCTTTTCTGTAGGTGGTTTATGATGATGTAGATCGGTTAAGGTGAAACATTGTTAGAATGGTTGGAGGTAGCTCACTTGTTTTTTTAATGCCCAATGCTGATGAGAATGATGGTGATGGTGATGGTATTGCATTGTGTGAGTGAGTGGAGGAGTTGTGCATGTGTTGTGTGGAAAGCTATGTTGGATTTTATACACAAGTAAATTGTCATTACTCAGCAGGCTCTGACGTGGAATTTTATCCTTTTCTCGACACTGGCAAATACGCCCATTCACTATGCATCTTGAATTTGAGTTGGTAGATGGCTTAACCTTTGTTGAAAAATATTGTAGGCTTGCTTTGTTCAAAAAAACTTTTGCGACTTGATTAAAATAGAATAAAATTGTACAGCTGCTGTGTTAATATATGTGGTGCAAGCAAGCAAGTAAAGCGATTGATGTGTTTTGTAGTTGTAGTCTTGTAGGCATTTATGTTGTAGTTGGTTTTGGGGTATGATGAAATAAATTTTATGAGGAATGCGTAACTCTTTTGTGACGTGATTTTGTGCATAAAATCAATTGCTTTGTTTCTTGTTTCATTCACCATCTCTAATGCTAATCATTCTACCATGATGGGATGCTGATGATATTAAAATCAGTGATCGTGAAATGGGGAAACTTCACTTAGCAAGCATTCAGCGAATAATATGATCAAAAATATCCATTACATTTTTTTAACAGTCTATATAGTGCACAGAGTACACAGACAGACACATGTGTGTTGAATGGGATAATAATGAATTAACTGAGGAGTATTCAGTCAGTCTGCTTTGGAATTCCTAGTTAAGCTGGTGCAACAACGCAATTCGTTTTTTTCCTTGTACTTCATTTCTGATCAATGATCAAACAAAGACAGAAAAAAAATTATGAGATACTGATGACGAGACGATTCAGATTGGGTAATCAAATAAATTTGGATCTCATTGTGATACATTTATGAAACACTTGAAAAGATGAAGTAAAATTGTAACGTACTACAAATTATGGCGATTTGACTACTTTTTAGATTATTACATTACAGCGTTATATGTGTGTTGAATATACATAGCGATTCCGTGCTTCTTTAGTATATAATTGCCGGAAGCACATTATGAACGAAGTACATAGTTCTGGTAACTCGTCATACGCACATTGCACATAATTTTCTGGAGCGAATCATTTCTCTACTGTTTCATTAAAAATGGTTTTTGTATGTATGAGTGTATGCATATGCATATTGTTGAATATATGGCGATTTAGTATATAAAATATCATTTTGCTGAATTGAAATTGAAATCATGTCATGAGGGCTATAGATTCTCACTCTCTTTCATAAATGAAAAATCTGCCAATATTGCAAGTTGCAAAAATACGCAAATTCAAATGGCCGTCAAGTTCTATAATGCATAAATGTTCCTTGTCGTCCGTTTGAGGCTTTTTGGATAGTATTACATGCGATTGATGTGAAGTATATAACTGTTGAAAGAATTCAGTAACGTAAAATATTAAGTAAAAACTTGTGGGTACATATATGATATACGCATTCATTTTCTTTCTGATGCATCATGAACATATTCATTTTAATTTTAACTAATGCATCATTTTAGTGGCCTTGGCCACCATCACCTGAAACAGTATTCATCTTTTCAAAGTTTTTAATATGTACATTAATAGAATAAGGGAATAGTGACGTACCGTATGTATACATGTTTGGCAGCAACAACTAGAAACCTTTTTTTAAATTAAAATTAAATCAACAATTGGGAAAAGGAAGCTCCGGCGGAGGACAGAGCTTACAATGATAACTTCCTCATTATCCATCTTACGACATAAACTGATCCGTGTGTGGCAGTACACTGGATTTACTACGTAGTATTTGTATGTTGATGATGAGGTTGACACTGACTTTAGGTCATAGGTCATTGGCATATTTGTAAATATGATAATACAAGTGACAACTCATTTTAGTTTAGTTGCGTCTTGTTCTATTATTATACCGCCACCACCGCCATAAGACCATTGCCATTGATCAATAGTAACACATATGCTCTTAATTACTTTTAAGCACACGGCACAATATTCACTCCACTTCTTCTCATGGATGCCGATTTTATGCGCATTTGTTTCTGTTGGAACTTCGAAAATTCTGAGATCGATGTTTATATTTACAAGGAACACAAATAATGACTCACAATTTTTGAGATAGCAAACCTATTTCATGCATCGCATTCGTGGTAATGACGTTATGTTGCGTTGAGTTAGTTAAGGTCATCTCATACTGCTAATTGCTAATGTAATATGCATTTAACAATTTTTGTTCATTATATGTAACTTGTTCATACAAGCTGAATCGCTCTCTTTCAACCTACAGTGTCAAATGATTTTGTACTGGTTTTAAGTTATCGTCAATTTGCAAAGTAATGGTCAAATTAGTGGTCATTAACTGGGTTCCAGTACAGCTAAAATATTAAGAATGCAGATTATCTACTTACTGTAGTCTATCAATGAATCACTCAGATTTAACAACAAATGAAGCTGATGCACAATTGCACAGTTTAAACAAGGAAATTTTTGAAGTATAAATGCTTTCATTTTTCTAGTCAACATCACATGCTCTAAGATTTGTAGAATTTAGCACTGCATAATGATATGCTGTATATTTCTTAAAGTTTAAATTTATAAGATGTTGTACTTGCAAAAACGCGAGTATAGCGAATTGATGAAATATTTGCGCAAAAATCCTGTTTATGTTCGTTCTTCTGGAAAGTACAATGACGCTCATCCAACTATAATGGAAATAGAAAAATAAACATGGAAATTCGATTTCTTTGCAAATCATCTACTCCTGAAATGTATGACGATGATTAGTCATAGTCATCTTTATGCGAATAGTTTTTAAACTTTTCTTGAATCTTAATAACTCCAGCTCAGTATCCAAATCACCCTGAAGGAGTTCAGGTGAGCTTGTGTCAAATATCGTTAAATCATTGGAACTTTCCGAGTAATTATCGATTTTAATCACGTAGACAGAACACAGGTCACAAATATTGTATTTGCTCATACAGGAAGTTTGTTTTATTTTTGCAAAAAGCTGATTTACTTTGTTAAGAAGAGGTAACTAATACTCATTCCTGAATTTACTTAAAATTCCTAAACTTTAACTTTTTATATACATATTTATGATACCTGTGAAAATAAATTTTAAAACTCTTTTTTAGATGGATTTATCTAGCAAATTTTTGTTATTAGCATGCCTAGCTTGCCTTTACCCCAATATTCAGTCACTATCAATCCCCCCACCCACAACCCATCCAGGAGATTCCTCTGAAGAGGCAACGACAACTGCAAATCCTAACGATGACATCAACGACGGATTGGGTGATTTGGACAGTGGTGAGAACCTACAGAGTTTTGTGAAAAGGCCTTACCATTCGGTTATCCAGAGAGACATATTTTCTTAAGTAATACATTTCGGAAGAATCGTTAGAAGGCCTCCGAACTCGAATTCGGGGCATTGTGAGCATAAACGTATTGAAGTGCTAATCTTCTTTATCAAGCACATCTAAGAGATTTTTTTCCATTTCTTAGGAACTCACATTTGTGCTTCAACGCGATCCGTTTGATTGCAATTCCAATTATTTTTTAGAGCTTTTTACTGGAGATTAGGGAAAGAATCTAATGTGCGCACAAGTGAGTGGGCACATCAAAGGTCACTGGAAAGTGAAAGTACGGCTAACTCGTAATTAATAAAACCTTTCCACGTGCATAGCTGGAACTAAGGATGAATACAAAGATTTGTAATTATAATCTTATGAAACTCAAAATCAAAAGAGGCTTAGAAGGAACGAATGAAATCAAATTTGAAACAGTTAGTTGGAATGAAACTCCTTTGGTGTTTTGGTATCAGAATGCATTCGCATTGTTACGTGTAAACTAACGTCAGGTTGCATTCATATGATAAAAACTGAATTACTACACATATTGCTTCAATGCAAAAATTAAGGATATCAGAAATCTAAGATTTAGTCATACGTTGCTAGAATATTTATACAAAAAACTCGAGAAATTGTACAGTAGTTTACTGTACTCATGTCAGGTACATAGATGGAAGTTAAAATAAGGTTGCAAAAGTGTAATTTAACTTCCTAATTTTCTGACGACATATCCTAAGTTTCCTAAATTGCATACATATTCTCCAATTTTCATAATATGTAATATTTCTGATCTAAAAATAGAAAAAAATATTGAGGAGAATGATTACATAAGAGTTAAAAAAAGAAACTCCAAATATGTGAAAAGAAATGTATTAAAGTGTTCCATGAAGTATGAAGACTTGTTTGCTTAATTGAGAAATGAATGAGTATCCACCTTCCTAGTATAAACTTAATTTGTTTGCAGATCCAAGTGAGACAGACAATGCCAGTCAAAACGGATCTGTATCAGGAAGAATTAAACCTGTTTTGGAAGTTGTTGATGTAATTTTCCGACCCTTCCGACCCCCTTCCATTCTCGTCGTAGACTTTTTTAGAAAACCAAATAGCAGCAGTAGCTCTGAAGAAAGTGGCGGCCCTACAACAGACTCTTCTGAAAGTAATACAGGGACAACGGTTTCATCTGATGGTAACAACAGCGGTTCCAATGAAGTAAATTCCAAGGAAAGTAATGGAGGTATTATCAGCAGTATCAGTGTGGATTCAGCCGGGCATGACAATAATTCTGGTGCTAGCGAAGCATCAGGAACCACTGGTATTTTCTCTCGCAAGCCAGTTATTGGAATGACCGTGGAGCAGGCAAACAACCCAGCGGCTGCACAAAAACAATTTACGAAGGATAATGAGGATAATGATGACGCAAGGAGAATGTCGGGTATGCATAATACATATAATTTATTGGTTGATCTGCGTCTTATGTTTGTCCCAAGTATGAACATACCACTACTGACTACACTTATATGACAACTCTTACTTAAAGTATTTGATTACGCTACTTGTATGCTAACATGAATATATGAGCACTACGCCACTTCCCATTGTTCATTGTTAAGCTATTAGTGAGTGCCAGCTAGAGCGTATCATAGGTATTATAGGTATTATCGTTTTCACATTAGCTATCTATCTGTGTTCCGTCAGGTAGTAAAATATGCATTTCTGAAGAAAGAGACAAGCGTCCATATTTTTCACTCCTTTTCAATTTTCCAATATAAATGGTTTTCACAGACAAGCAAAATAACCCTGATGATGGTAACGATGATGGAGATTTTTCTTCAATGCCAGCATCAAATAATGTGGCCTCGAGTATGAGAACTGATGGTGTTAGTGGTGGTAATAGCAGCGGTGGTGGTGGTGATAATAATAGCCAACGCAGAAAACGAGAAACTCATCAAATGGGCAATATTTCACAAGGGGATGATGATTCCTCTTCTACTTTCTCCAAAAACATAACTGGAAAATTCCAACAGGATGACATGACCAAGAGTAATAATAATGATGACAATGGGAATAATGGTGGTGGTAGTGCCACCCTCAATGAGGCCATTGATGGCGATGATGACGACACTGACGATAATGGGCAACGTAAGACGACTGACGGGAATAAAAGTGGGACGGTGAAAATTTTCCTTGAAATTCTTCAACTGGTCCCCCTTTCCAATGACACCACACAGACATCGAGTAACGGTGATGATGCTAGTGAAACTAACTCTGTCACCACTACGACTACTACTGCTAGCACCACTGCTTCGGCAGATGAGAAAGAGGACACTGACATCAAGACGTTTGTTCAATCCATGAAAGCCAATTCCAATCAAAAAAAATTCTCTGCCAATTCTCTTACAGCGAACTCAACATCTAACAACACTGGGATGGTGGAAGAAAGGAAAAGAGTTGCTCGCTCGGCAACAACAGAGCCACCATCGATGGAAAAGAAGGGTAATCCATCAAAGAGTCCAACGGCATCAGCTTCTCCATCATCGGCAACGACTAGCAAACCACTGACTAGTAAGGATGCGCCAGCTGCTGCTACTACAAAAGCATCAGTATCTTCTACCACTCCTGATGACTCGGAAGGGCCACCATTAGAAAATGTAACGGAATCTTCTTCAGATGACTAGAGTGGGATAAAGGAAAGGGCTGTTTCTTCGTCCTAACTAACATAAATACTTATATTGAACATTTATGCTTTCCCTGTTGTACATTATTACAATACTTGATCATGTATTAAATATATACTTATACTCGCAAATCCAAAGTTTGTATATTGCACATTTACTTTTCTCTTATTTGTCCATACTCTAATATTATTCAAAGGGGGTCGTCTCTGAAGGAAGCGATCTACCAAGTTGCTGTAAATTGGAACACATGTAAGAGATAATGATACGACAGTCGAGTATGATGAGGTCAAGACAAATCATCAATGCTTGTTTCTCTTTGTGGTACACAAAATGTGTGTTGCCCATGTTATTTATATAAATACTATGTAGCATGCATATATTTACTTAGCATGAACCTACCTGATTCGATTTGCTCGGTTATTTACAGCTGTATCAGCAGAGAGTGTCTACAGTTTACTTTACTGTAGCTAAACTTTCTTTCATTTAATTTTTTCCAACATAACACTTGTATGTATGTAAGTATGTAAGAAGTTGTTCAACCACCTATTCAGTGGATACATAAATATACACTTAAGATCCATTTACTCCCCTACATACACATGTCTCACAGGTTAAAAATTGTCTGACGAAATGCGTTACATGTTCACATCTTGTTTTCTCTTGCCATTCCTCATCAATATCCTTTACCCTCTTTGTTGGACACGAAGTGAAAGAGACGAAGCAATGGAAACTAGATGAAGGGAAAAACTTGAGTTTTTCTGTTTCACTTTTTTTGTAGTAAATGTGTCTGCACTTTTTCATGCTCGATGGTCGGTTCGTGGTCATTGTAGCAAGAAAATTTGGTTTGGTGGGTGTGTAAAAAGAGAAGTAACAAATAGAGGCTGGCTATATTGCGCAAAATGGAATAAAGCAGAAAAACTGAAATACTCTAGCGTTCGGTTTAAGTACGGGTACCACTCACTGTGTAAAATATGCTGAATTAAATAACTGATGACTGAACATCAACTTTGTTCTAACTTTTTTCCCTCACATATTTTGTAATTTAAGTATATAGTGAAAACATTACCAAGTATATATACTCTAATTATACTATGCATTTCGCACGCACCTTTTTGATGCATTATAATTAAAAAAGAAAATGAACCAGTTTTCTACATGAGTTGTCTTTTCAATTTTTTTTTGTGCGAAAATGAATGAGGTTTTCTAATTAAATGTTTGTCACTTTGATAGACACACATAGCATGAGACTTCCAACACGTATAACATTGCATTTTCGATTTTTAACTGAAATAGTTGTCCGAGAAAAAGTTTGTAAAATGAGCTAGTTGTTTCTGTCAGTCAGTTTTCAACAAATGAGATGAAGCGTACCAAGACCAAGTGAGTGAGAGATGTTGCGTTGGTGGTGCTGATGTTTCAGAAAAAAGTTGTAAACCAACGAATTCCCAATAACACTACTAGAATTTCTCCTTAAAACAGAGCAGAAGAGAGTTCTCGTACAATAGTAAAAATACAAAATGCAACGGACGGCACACAAATAATATCACAAATTACACTTTTCTCTGTCTGTGTGCTTTGTAGCACAAACACACACGTATATACAATTTACACGTTTTCCCCCCTTTCTGATAACTTTGTAATGGATAACTAACCGTAGATTGTGGTTATTTTTTTGCTCATTTCTTTCCTTCTCTCTTTCAAACTCTTTTGCCACCAATGAAGCAAGAGCAGTCACTCAAAGACTCAAAGAAAAAAGAAAAGTTGTCTGCTTTTCTTTGTACGTCTATTGGTTATGTTGGTAAAGCCCACTAGAGAAAGTAATAGGAGGAGGGGTAGTTGTATGTAATTGAAGAAGAAAAGTTTGTTTTTTGGTTGGTTAACAGTTGAGTATTTGGTGCTCAGTCTGCCTGTTAGGTAGATAGATCATTTCACTTTTGTTGTATTGAGTGGCACTACTTTTCCCACAGTCCATCTTCCACTTTTTAACCAGCTTTAACAGTTATATCTAATAATAAGTTTGTTGCAGTTGTTGTACGTGGTAGGTACTCATGCCGCCTTGTTTTTTTTGGGCCAGTGTAAAGGGTACGTAATACTTAATAAGTAGCTAACAATGTTGACCGTAAAAAGAGAAAATGTTAACCTTGCTGTGTTTTAGTATTATTAGTCGACCGACACCAGCAACTACATTTTATTAGTCACCTACATTTTTGTTTGGTTGGTGTGTAGGTAGTTTAGTGCTCAACCTTCTTGTTTTTCCTTCTTCTTGTGAACTTTCATCAAAAAGTAGTAAACTAGAACAAATTACCTCTCTGCTCTTTTTGCCAAAAGTTTTCATCCAATTTTTTAATTTCTACTACTACTTTTACTTATACTTCTGTATACTTCGTATCTAATGTAAGATTTATTGTCGGTACTTTTCTCTGTTTATTCCCTTGTTCGTTGGAGGTTAGTAACAGACACCGGTATATATATGGTATGTGTTAAGCTATGAGATTGTAGATTGAATTTAGGTCACTTTTATTGTGATTAGCGTGATCACGTGATGTATGCATTCAAACTCTGTTATATGACTTGCCTTGCCATGAGCTATAATACCTTTTTTAATTCATACACAAAAATACTCATAGTACTAAATTCTAAATCTCTAAAATATTTGTTACGTTCTTAAAGCACTAAAAAATCTGTATTAGATATATTTTATGGCCATATTCGTCGTAAACTGAAAACAGACACCAGTTATATATATGAGAACAACATATTTTAGCGATAATTATGTATCTACCGTAAATGAAGTAGAATATATATGTTTTACGTTTATGTCTGTTTACATTCCTTAGTGGATTAAGGAAAAAGCACTAACTAACTAAGAAGGAAGGCAGGCAGGGAGGAAACAAATGGGAGTAATGGCCGTCTAATCATTTTCTAGAAATGCTGTAATTAATCCTTTTAATTTCCATTAAATCCCTGAACCGTTAGCAATTTATCTTTTCGCTTTCCTTCCTAATTTTGTTCCTCCTCACACATGAGCACACACACTTACATTACAGTCACAAATTATATAAAAACATTTTTTTTTATACTGGAGGTGGTGGTGTAGACGATCTTTTCGTACTTCAGTGTTTGCTATTAAATAAGAAGAAAAAAAGTTTTTAAAAAGTTCAAGAAAATGATTCGTCTCTGACTAATGGTTCAAAGTTCTTGACTTGGCAAATTATTTACTCTCTCATAATTCACATTTCTTTTCGCCTTTTTTATTTTATTTTCCATCTCGTTTCGGTTCTTTTGAGAAGCTGAACATATTGAAAGTTGGAAAAGAAGGTTCCATCAACAAAACCAATTGTTAAATGCATTTATTCATGGGGAAATCTTAGCGAATTTGAATTTAGGTTGATGTCTACAACTTTTGTCTAAAAATACGATTTCGTTGAATTATCATTCAAACTAACATGCATATATATGAAAAAATGCAATGTTTTTCCGAAAATTGTTATTTGCACTTTGCATCAACGAAAAAACTGAAGAGACTGTCTTGATTGAAGTCGGAACAGCAGACTATAGACTGTTCTGTAATTTGACAAAGGGCAGAGAAAGAACTAAAGCAATTGGCAACCTTGGATGTTCAATGTAAAGTTTGTTTAAAAAACGAACATTTCCCTCAAAAAAATCAAACATTCTTGATTAAATTCGTCTCGTCAAATATAATATCATCCGACGAAAACTGCCACACAAACTGGTTGCAATTTAAAAAATTGCACGTAGCTCAAAAGTTATTTGATCAAATGGTTTATGTATAAAACTTCTTCCGTAACGTCATCATGTCTGTGAAGTGGGAACAGTCAAGTGAACCAAATCATGCAAATCGTTTGAGAAATTTGGGTTACGATAGATAACGACTTGGTACATGAACGAGAGGAATAAAAGCAACTCTACCACTCTATCATCAAAGCAATTTTGGTTCATATTCTCAATATTGATTGTAAAGCGTATGAACATATGCACATAGTATGTGCACTATGTAGTTGGTGATGATGAAACTCTTACCATTCACAAATGCCTGTTCTAAATGAGCACACATAACACACTTAAAAATGCAAAGTGAAAGTGTGTTTGTGTGTACGTAAAAAAAGAAAAGCTCTTCTCACGGTTCTAGTGTTTCGCCGATGTGAATTGGAGGATCATTGAGCAACATAATTATTATCATTTATCCGATTGCCGAGTTTATATACTTTCCAGTAAGACATTATCCCATCCCAGGTTTCTGTATTTTTGGTTAAAACCTAAAAATCCTTGATTATTCATTGTATAGTTTACCGACATCAGTATCTAGTGTGGATTTCCTGGAAGAATGCTCTACATATCTTGTTTGTCTATTTTGTGATGTTTTTGACAGTAAAGCTTTTTACAATCCCTTTAAACTAGAATGAGGTTTAGCATTACGAGGCAAAACAATGCCCAAACTCAGGGTTCAAATAGAAGAGATGAGAGGTGAGTTTTATCGTTGATCTATTTTCATTTTCACATGTTAGGCATACATAGTGTGAGAGTTGTGAGGTTGCTCCACTTTTATAAAGTAGTCTATTGTGATGATGACTATCATGATGATGATAATGATCGAAGAGGATGTGATAAAGTAAAGAAACCCATTTTACTCGTTCTTCTTGTTTGAATAGGAAAGAAATCGATGTGATGTCAAGATACAAACTCAACTGCTCCAGTTTCTATCCAAATTTTCATATAACTCGAGTGGATCATCGTCATCATCAGAGCCATATCACATATCTCCGACTGACACCATCACTTTTCAATGATATGTTGGCAACCAATATAATTTTCCTTTATAAAAGGCATATGGTTTTTAACCAAATGTAATATTACTTTTGGGTAACATTTTGTGTACCTATATCATTTTATAATTTTCCTAATAACCTTATGTGTATAAAAATGCAAGTGACTAAAGGTATGTAGAAAAACCTTTCAATGTCGCCCTTTTTATAATGTTCCCGCTGATCCGCAGTTTCAACTTTGGTATCAGGATTACCTAAAATACGACATTTACATAAGGCATACATGTACATGGATGACCTTCGTTACTTACATTCACGATGAAGTAGTAAATGAAACAATAAGCCCAAGTTTAAGCCAAAGCCCAATCCCAGACATCACTTTAACTTTCAAGATTCAATATGAATGATTTGTATTATGACGATTTAGTTATTTACAGGTTTGCTAAAGCTAATTCACAGTTTGGAAAAGTACAAACTTGAATAAATGTGATATACATACCTACTCAACTTCACATTTTTGTTCTTATTTAAAAGTTACACGATCATGATGCTAAAAAATTACAGAAAAAAGGTACAATATACAATGAAGATTCATACCTTTGTGAAGTACCACATACAGTGAAGGGATACATTACTCTTGCAAGTATATATAGGATAAAATGTAAAGCTTGACACTGGAATCATGAAGCGTAAAGTGTAACTGTCTGATGAGGGCGAAGTGTGCTATACACATGATGATACCCTTTTGATAAAAAAAACTTTTCACTTTCACATTCTGCAACAATTTCGTTTGCGTTTTGTATTTCGTACAGGTAATTAGACGCTATTCAGCCCATATTTGTGACACAAGAGAATTGTTTTCATTCATTTTTATTACCAGTTTTAGAGAGGTAAACGTATATAGCACTAATTAATTTAAACAAAAAACAAACATTTTTCCTCATCCAAACTTTAATTTAGCGCTAACATCATATACTTGAAGTTATAAATATGTATTTTGTAATAAGTTTTTATCTTTCATTACATTTAATACACTTATCCTTTGATACTGTAAGCTTACATATGATCGGTGTTCCCCATGCCGAACCATCTTGTGTTTGCATACAATAAAGTGAACATTTGGAACATTTCGATACAAATATATTCATTTAATTACTATATCGTTCTCACAATAAGTACGAAAAGAACTTAAAAGATGAGATGATTAACCACCAAAAGGCATAATAACTTTGTTTATGTTCATCAGGTACCTTTTCTGTCTTCCGCTTTCTGCGCTCTTTGTGAATGGAAACTGTTTTCAATAAATACACTTTCAGTTTACCACTGTGTCTTTACAAAACACAAAAGAATCTACACCTTCATACCTTATGTATATCTATGCCTGTGCGTGCACCGTAAAACAAACGCAAAATGATTAAATGAAATTCAAAGTGGAATGTGAATAATTGCTTTGCTTTATACTATTGTGACTGTGATCACTATCATGATAATGTTGAATGGCTCATTATACGAGTAACAACAGAGATGTATATATGAGCTTATAAAAACAAGTGAAAGATACACACAATGCAATGTTTTTATACTCTTACGCGTTATTTTCATCGAGGGATTGGATTCCTGTACCCTCACTTGGTTAATTCGACAACAAGATACTTTTTTTAAACGTAGTCCAAAAGAGTACAACAACAATGTGAAAGCATAAAAGAATCTAAAATTCAATCCAGATGATCCAATTGAATGCGGTGCCGGGTTTATTCCTTTCACATATGTAGACGACAGTGGGAAGATACAACAGGAACACAAACACATCAACCAGCAGCATCAAAAGTACTAAAGCAGGAAGTAAAAAGCAGAGAAAGCTTTTGAAAACCACTCAACCATGTCTATTAGCATTCTAATCTTGGATGTTTCCATTTCCATCCAAAAGAATTTGGTATAATGCTTCATGGCTAGTAAAACTATGTACCTATATATGTTTCCTGTAACCAATATGTTTACAACCATACCAAACGACTATTCACACGCTATACTTGGAAAATATAGCCGTGTGATATTTACACCTACTACCTAACTACCTACATATTGTATCATCATCCATCAGAACACACACAATAATACCATGAAAAACTTTTAATATTTAAGGATATCTAAACATCCACCTAAACAGCGAGTCAACCAAGACATTTTTTTGTGAGTTGGGTGGTTGCTATCATTGTATTTAGCAGAGAGAGTAAAATTGTAGAAAGCATGCCATGCCGCCACATACACACCACCTTTTCGTTTAAAAAGACGAATAACAAAAGGTGATGCTGGCGCTGCCTAGTCAAGGAAGACAGGCTATAGCTCTTCTACTTGCTTAAACACAAATACACTTGTTTAAATTCTTTGAAGAAAGCAAGCGGAAAGATGGGAGAAATTATACGGTTTCTTCACTGAAGCGGAGTGAAGGAGGATAGTTATACTGCCGGAATTGTTGTATAAAAGACGACATCATGCATGATCATCATTATCATCAGCAAGCACAAGTGCCGGTGCCAACCAAGGAGAACTAAACTGGTGTGCAAATTCAGGAGGGGGAAAAGGGAAAGCTAGTGTATATCTGTATTGTTGAATACATTATTGCGTTTGGCCCTTCATTTTTCCTTATTGTGTGTACGGTGGTTGAGTACCAGACTAGTTATTTTTTTCTTGAACTCTTTCATTGTGTTTCATCCTGTGCATTTTTGTTTGCTATGCATGTTTGGTTCAATCCACCACCACCACTACACAAGTTGTATTCTTGCAGTGAAAAGATTTCCCTTTCACTTTTCACTGAAGAACAACCAGACCAGGAGAAACACATAAATTGCCTGTTTTCTAACAGGAGCAAGCACCGACGGAGTGTACTGAGTACACCATCACATCTTTTTGTAGTGTTCGTCGCATACATTAGTACTTTTTCATCGTTTTTTGGTGTTGTGTTGTTGTTGTCTGTTGATAATATGGGCTTCCTCTTCCTTCCCTTTCACAATGAGTCAGGATCAGGACCCAGTTGCTGGATTTAGCGGAATAACAACTGCGAAAAAATTCACAGTGAGTACTGAGTAGTTGTGGCAGTAGCAGTATTTGAAGTTGAAGGTAGCCATGCGTGTATGGTAGATATCCACTTTTCCATCTTGTTCATTCTCTTCTCTGAGTTATATGTGGATTTTCTCTTTCCTGTGAATAATGCTTGCATAATGCTAGTACCTATTTTACCTTCGTTTTTTTTTCATGAAAAAAATATGTATGCAATGTTGAATGTAGGATGTAGGGAAGGATGAGATGTGAATGAATATTATTTTTGCCATATGCCACTTTTATGTAACATTGGTATGCTGCCATGAAATACATTTTGCGTTAAAATATGGTGCGCAAAAATCCAAATGTTCGAAATTAATGTTTTTTTCCTTCTTCTGTAGATGGTAATAATAATATACTTTGTAGAGCACATTGTGATAATTTTTTGTGCTCTTCTCGTTTCACACAAGGGAATCCTAGAAAAAAATGAGAGGAAAAGTGGGTAAAAAGCTGTTTGTTGTTTTTGAAGAGAAAAAGAAGAAGGAATACGAGTAAAGAAAACAACACGCACTTCGTCCATAAAATAAATCTGCAAAAACAGATGATCGTCTACGAAGCAACGTTGGAAAAAAAGATAAGAAGCAAAAGTGAAAGCATCGCTTTTGAAGAAGGAAAATAAAGCTTGTTTGGTTTATGGATGTGTGGAATGTGTATGTATGCAGTCTAGTCGATGAGCAAAAAACCCATATTTTTTCTGCTGAAAGTTGACTGCTTGCTCGAGTTGAGTTGTGTGAAGATCTGCTTTTGCTTTTACGCTCTATTTTTTATCCCTTGAAGTCTTGTGAGTATTTTCCCCTAATATTTCTTTCGAAAGGGAGAAGAGCAAAAAGCAGCAGACGTGATGATGATTCTTGAGTTGGTACCGTTGCGTTGTTTTTGTACGAGAGAAGAAGGTAATATAAGTAGAGAATAGAGAATATTATTATGATGGGAAGATGAGATAACTGCTGTGAACTGAAGAGTGAACGGGTGATGATTTTGTGAAGGTGAGTGAAAGAATGCCGTTCATTTTGATAAAGAGACAATAACAGGAGAGGAGGGAGTTTATTGAATAGGTGATGATGATGCAGGTCGTAATAAGAATACCAGTCGATTTTATGTGCTGTACTATCTGCTATCATTTTATATGCTATGTAGTTTTCCACAATGAATCATTTTTCTTTGCTACATTGGCTGACTATACATAAATATAATTTGTGGGGTGGGATGATGCTGATGTGATGAGTACGAAGGGTTTGTTATTTAGGTTTACTCAATGTTATAGAAAGGAAGCGAAAAGTGAAAGCTAAAAGAGGTAAAAACAAGAAAGCACTTCATCATCAGCGTCATCATTGCGTCGTAGTACTACGCATTTTCGCAGGAAGATTATGATGAACAACTTATGGTGTTAGTGTTTGTGTTACAACAAACAATGTAACTTTTTGCTTTTTTATATTTTTACACTTATTTTTTTATGATATACATAAAGTGAGTGATAAATGGTAATGAAAAATTGTTGTTTGGGTGGGTGGTTGATAGAGAATGCTAAAAATAGGATTGAAGGGAACGTTGCCTTATGTTATGCATGTAAAGTGATCATCAAAGTTTCTAACTTGATATCTTGCTTGTCGAATGGTTTTTCATTGACGCGTTTTTACTCTCAGTCTATTGATGTTTTACGAATAGTTCATATTATAATGTGCTCGTGCACGCTTGGATCCACTAGTAAGCAACTCACGTAACTGATGTAGAACATCCATTTGATTACGCATCTGTGTGTTTATTCTGGGGTCTTTATTAAAAAGAGTGCAAGTATGAAGAACGATAAAAGTCGTTACCTTACCTGATTTCGTTTATTTAAAGTGTGTGTTTATCGAATATCGAAACTATTAGCTTTAATATCCATACATTTTTATGCTCAATCAAAAATTTATTTGCTAAAGTCATTATATTGAAATGAAGAGTAACTATTTGGGTACAATATTCCTACTTTTGGAGTTGTACCATTAAACCTAACTCTTCTACTTATTTCTTGACTTGAGTGAAAACACGTGATGTTATCATAGGCATTAAATATATACTACATTAAAATATATTACATATAGATGCCTACATACATATATACCTGTCCATATAATATCATGAAACTAAAACGTACATAATAGATGTATTCCGAGTAATAAGAACATTATATTTTTCATACATCCCACTTTCTTTGAGGTTTTATTTCTAGTTATCGTACACTTTAAAATCCAGTATACACATATTCTAGTTTATGGATTTAGCATCACTTACTGCTTTTGACTTTAGACGATGGATTTAGGTGTAAATGCACATATATATCATGGTATAACATGTCAAAAACTTTACTTAACTTCTGTAACCCCACAGTCTTTCCAATTGTGACTTTTTACGCTAACTGAGCTACATTGTCTACATTGATAGCCGAAGCATTCAGAGATGGAGAGATGGATGGAGTTTCATACGAAGATGTTGGAACTTTTTGAAACTATTAGTTATCATAAAAGTGCCAAGAACTATTCCCACTACATGTTTGATTCATATAATTTCATATAATGCGCCTCAATTACGCTCTAAATTGTAGATTTTTTTGGGGATGGGCTGTGATTGTGAGAGAATCCTCTCATAATTTTAAAGACCTGTACATTTTAATGAGAAAAATTGTTCGATATAATTATATATTATGAGCAAACTCATATTGTAGAAAGCAGCTTTTTATTATTTCGAAATGATCGGCAAACATTGTAGAAAACTGTGACACATTTAGTTCATGTGGGTTTTTTATTCTACAACCCGATAAGAACGATGCTCAGGGGTAAAACGTTGGCGTATAAAGAACAGAAATTGGTTGCGCCAACTAGATGAAAGTAGAGCATTGAAGTGGGGAAGGGGGTAGTGAACGCATTGGAACTGTAATGGTAACATATTTTCAGATGTCGACGAAATACAAAAACAATCATTCGTTATTCTTTTTCATGTTTACATTTCTTAAATGAATATGTGTACACACTTCGCTGTTTTATAACAAGCGTGTCATAACTTTTGTAAGGCGACCGGGGACTCATATATTTTATATGTGAGCACTAGATTGGTTGTAGGAAAGCACTATATACAATATATATATTTGGTTATATATTATCGCTACAAGAAAGGTTGAGGTTACTATATTTCTAACTCCTAACTTTCTATCACTGAGCTACTCAACGATTTGGATGTTTTCTTGTTTGCTTGAGCAGTTATTATTATAGCTGCAGTAGTAGCGGTGTGGGCGGAAAAAAGAATGAAAGTGCGAGATGAACGCTGAATTCGGCTTTTGATACTAAAGGCAGCCAATATCAATTTGCATAAGAATCACCAGATTATCCGAACGACGCATCATCTCGCATCAAATGGTACTCTGTATTTTCCGTATGCTTTAGTAAAGGTTGAAGGACTCACTGTCATCGCTTAAAACACGCAGACGAAAGAAAGTAAAAAATAAGAATAACAACTACCAATAACCTACAAGAGAGAGAAAAGCGATGGAAAATGAAGCGGTGGAGTTTACCACTCGTCAAATAACATAACTTCTTAGAACATAGTAAGTTTATAGGGTATATACAAGCCCTCTTTCTGAAAACCGACACTGTAAGTTGTTATGAAAAGAAAGTTGGTGCAATAAAATGTATACCTTATGTTTTGAATGCGAGGAAAGGACGGACGGAGACTCTTTTTGTGATAATATTAACTATGACAGTTTCTTTCACTAGTGCATAAACAAAACTACTCCCTACTCCCTACTTTGCCTATTTGTTTGTCACTGTTTTTCAGTGTGACAGAAATCATGAAAAATATGTGTATTAATAGTAAGACTAAGAAAGGCAGACGACTTCACTCGAACTAGAGCAGCAAATGTAGTCTGAGTTAAAAAGAAAGCAAAGCAATAAGTGATATGTAGGGCACTATGTGACCGCGTCTCCGCATTTTTGATCGTTTGTTTCCAGAATCCAAACTAGATGCAAAAGTAAATGTCAAGCACTACGGTATGAAGATTTGTCTACCACGTGTTTGAATTTTTGAACGAAATACGACAAAATGAGACCACAGATCATTCGTGTATTTTAAAACACCACACACATTCATAATATGTCTAAATAATGTAAAGTTGCACATTTTACAAATTTATAAGGGCTTGTGATGAAGGCATTGTATTAATTAGAACCAGAATTAGCAGACGAGTAAGTGCAAAAGGAAATAGCTGAAATGGAACTAAAAAAATCTTTGGTGTTTGGTGTAAGTAAAGTGATAATGCATCAAAATAGGATATTTTTTGTCTGTTGATGATGATGGTGAGAGGCTTGTTTTGCTTCTTATCTGTTGAATGGATATATGTATAACGAGCCGAATTCTAAATATTGTGTATACCAAGTATATAGTGAAATGTTCTGTAAGAAGAATAGTGATGGAAAAGCATCACGAACAAAACAAGAAGAGAATTGAGAAAAGATTATAATGGCGGTGGTGATGAAAAATACTTGTTTGTCTATTCCTTTTGACCGACTTTTTCTCTCGTTTCGCATAGAGAAAATCAGTTTTTTTGCCACTGGGATGCCAAAAAAATAAGATGGATAGATAGGTGTGTTACAGATCCATTGAATCCTTCATCTTCGTCAGGTTTCTTATGTTCTTTACTAAAAGTGCGAGTTGACGAGTAGACGGATATCAGATATGGAGGGTGGGAGTGAAATGGCGAGGGAAAAAAA
>JAQFZG010001548.1:0-20555 GCA_034695465.1 Entomobrya nicoleti | reverse complement strand
ATCAATCAACAAACTTAATTTCTAAATTTCTAAAATTAATAAAGATTAAAATGGAAAGTTTGATGATTGGGTTACAATATGTTTTCGAATTACTCATATTTATACACCTCAAATGAATGCATATACTTAGTTGTTAGTTTTATCATGACTGATAAAATGGAACTCCTGCATATTTCGAACAAGGTGATGGTGAAAGTATGTTTTATCGCTACTAGTATTCATACCGGCAAATAACTCAAAAAAATGTACATTTCAACTACATGTTATGGTTTTAATTTACTTGTCTCTTGCATTTATATGGAATAAAATAACCTTGTGAGCTATAAAAGACATTTTATGATTTTTTCTCATTTCACCCCGACCTTTTGGCAATTGACAAAAAAATCCAAAAACATTTGTGTGAGGGATTGACAAATTGACACAGATTTTTGGATTTTTTTTGTGTAAATTGAAAAAGGTCGAGATAAAATGAGCAGAAAAGTCTTAAAGAGCACAGCAAGACGCATTAGTTTCGGTTTTGACCGTAATTCGGGCAAGCATTTTACGGCAAATTTGTTGTTCTTTAGGTAATTTTTTAAGGTTTAAAACTTTTTTACAACTCTTGTTGTATAATATCCTTTTGTGGTTGTCTTCATAAAAGTTATAAACCAGAAATTTAAAGACTTTTACCTTACTATTTTTAAGCAATATAACAGTTTTACAAAACTAAATTCAGATTTTAAAATGAAAAGGGCCTTCGTAATATTATTTATAGTCTATTGGTATTAAAATATTCATTTATTTTTGTCATGTAAACTTAAATTTTCTTGAAAAGCTTTCCTGAAATCAATCCTTTTTTAAATTATTCGCTACTGACTAGCTGGATACTATATCTAATTTTTAAGTCAAAATAAGCTCAGGACTTACCAAATAAAATTTAAACGACTTTTAAATGCCGGACTGTATTTTTAACATTTCTTGTTTTAAATTGCACCAGATTATTTTGCTAGATGGCTAGCTGTTCCTACTTTTATAAATATCGAAAAAAACGCACAGGTTAAACTCCAGTAGATTTCCTGTTGACAGCTTTGCAGATAAAACTAAAACCTAAATGTATTGTAGGAATCAAAAATTAAAAAGCATTTAAATTTTGCTATAGGTTTTGACTTTAAAATATTTG
This sequence comes from Entomobrya nicoleti, assembly GCA_034695465.1. Taxonomy (NCBI): domain Eukaryota; kingdom Metazoa; phylum Arthropoda; class Collembola; order Entomobryomorpha; family Entomobryidae; genus Entomobrya; species Entomobrya nicoleti. The sequence goes on along the minus strand of JAQFZG010001548.1, from coordinate 19,396 downwards.
CATTAAACTTACTCAAATGAAGCAATAGTTATTGATGTAAATGACTTTGATATAAATGATATTCGTCGAAATGACTTGTGGCAAAATGACCTTGGTGTATTGGCAGGGAACCATTGTTATGCATGAAATGATGTACTTTTAAGAACACGTCTTCCAGAAAACTTCTTGCAGTTTTAGTTTCAAATGATCTAGCGGCTGCATCTTCTTCACTTTTAAATTCGCCTTTTTGTTACTTGAACAAAATTTTGCCATTTTACCAGAGCATACATTTGGTGTATTTATTGAGTTAGCCTTAATTCGCTAAAATAAAATAGCAACTTGTACGTACGACCGTTCACTTTAATATGAGGATGTTGTTGTTGTTGATGGAGGCTAAAATGTCCATTTCATTAATTATTACTTTTGTTATAATTATTTTAGGGGCTGGTAACTGGGAGCTACGGCTGACAAGCCCTCATGGGACGAATTCCTGGAGTTTTTTGTGGTACATGGGACGCTAGAAGCTGACAATGCAATCTTTAGTCTGGCTGTAAGTTTAATAAAGCATGTAAACAAGAGAAAAAAGAGCCAGAACTCATGCAAATAATGTGAATAGTAAAATTGCTGCACCGGTAAGTGATCAACTTATCAGCTGTCTAGTTGTTATTGATCAATTTAGCGCCATTCTGTCAAGTGACCAAATTTCGTCCCTTGACTTTCCAAATGTTGTTATAATAAAGTAAATAGAATGCAGGATTATTTTTGTTTATTAATGATCATACGCTCTCACATGTTTGAATAGTTTATTTATATTCCTTCCAACTAAAATGAGCCACCAATTTATTTACAATAATCATTATGTATACTTATCGTTAATCAATGACAATATCGTGCATAAAATTATATTCGAATGTTACCATTTTACAATTATTTCAAAGATAATTAAATTAAAAAATAACAGCATAACCAAGTTAAACATTTTATTTTGATTTATAAGTGAAAACATATTTCCCATTTTCGCTCTTATATTCCTGAACTTTATAATATTTCATACTCATCGCTGTATTACTCATTATAGCATGTATTTTACAATTCGACCGAATAATAATTTCACCAAGAGGATGTTTCACGTTTTCCCAACCGATAATCTCATTTTTTCTGGGTCCATCATTACTAGTAGTTTTACAAGTAGCAAATCTAAGGGAGATATGGGCGGCGGTAACATTCGGTAAATACTTCTTGAAGAATGACACATCAAAAAATGTACGTCCTGAAGGTACCTCAATACCCATTCCCAGTTTCGTTAAGATTTTACATTTCAGAATGTTTGGAAATTGGGACCATTCAACGTATCCATAGTTACTGTACAGTACACGTAAGTTAGGGAATATTTTTGATAGGAATTTCCCAATCGGAATTTCGTTTTCCTTCCCGTCGGTTGCTATGGAGTCCAGTCGGAGTGTCTCCACTTTGGGTAAAGTGAGCGGTCCACCATCTTCCAAGAAAGGTTTTGATAGAGATATTCGGGTGTGAGCTAATTTAAGTTCCTTTAAAGTGTCTGCATTATTTTCAAGCATCCTTTTTATGAAAACGAGATTATGGTCATCGATTAAACTGCGATGAAATATTATTGACTTTAGTTCCCTTAAAGGCTCGAGATGTGTAGCTAGTGTTTCGTGAACCTCAGCACAACTTGTAAAGTACTGAAGAACTAGAGATTGAAGTAAAGGTAAATAAGCTTTTTTGTTTATTCCTTTGACAAGGTTTAGCTGACCTTGATTCCGTTGACAAAGCTTATCACCTGTATTCCTTATTTGAAGTAGCTTGATATTCACAGTTTGGCTTAATATATCAATAAGACTATCTACAGCTATGGGACCATCTACTAAAAGTTTACTGATTTCTGAAGAATTAGGTAGATTTAAGTTTCTTTCTGATGGCCAGTCTAATGGACTTTGAAGTACAATGGATACTATGACTTCATGGCGTGGAGGTATATTAGTCATTTTTCTGACATATTCGTCAAATGTCGTTGCCTTCACTCTGTATTTATGAAGGATTTTTGATTCCACGTCTGTACTTGTCAATATTGACCTGTTTTGTGAGATAACAGAACGAGCTAAGCTTACATTAAAGTTAGTTGTTATATCATTTGCTACAAACGAGTTTGCTTTAGCAAGTGGTGTGGTTATGTTTGTGCTTGGTAAACTTGTAGATGACTCATTGGATGCAGCCTCCCCAGAGCCCGATACAATCAACCAAGCATGAAGTAACGCTATGATTGGCTTCCAAAACATACTGAGAAGAATCAGTGAAAGTACAAATGTGACGATAAACCCAGCTGATTTGGGATATTTCCTTATTTTGTCAGTTAATTTAGCAGTTGGGCTTCTTTTCCTTGGACGAGTCGATTCTAGAGGTTTTATTAAATGTTCGCTTTGTGAAATAACTGGCGAAAATATGTCAACTTCTTCGATGTCAACTAGATCAGAGAACTCTTTTAGAATAAGGGATTTAATTTTTGTGGATGCACAATTAAACTCGTCCAAGTTCAGTAGAATTTCCAGAAATTTGATAATTGTTGACTTGTCCCTGCTGACCAATAAAACATATATATATTATTTGTTTAGCTTTACACATTTTAATTCTTTTTAAATATTAATAAACCGCTTACCTATTTATGCGGCTCTTAATAAGTTGTGTAAATTGAAGAAACTTTTCCTTAGGATCCAAGTTACCATTAAGTATACCGTCGTATTCTGGAAAATCGAAGCCGATCACGTGATCGGCTTGTAAAATGATCGAATTTACTAACGACACGTGTGCAGAATTAATGTACGACGTGTACAAGCTGGAAGTAACTGTCTTAAATATCTTTTCATATGATTGCTCATCTGATGTATTTTTTAAAACTAATCTACGAACCACTTGTGTTGCTGATGAGACCACCATTGTTTATCGATTTGATTACATTTTACACAGTATCTACACATCCTGAGTGTTTTATTACAATTTTAGTAATTTCTTAGAAATTGAAATATTTCCGGCTAGGGGGAACTCGAAAGATGTAGTGTGGTCAATAACCAATAGGATAGTAAAATGAGACTGTTGTAAATTCTACTACACTGGACATCACCAAAAGCCATGTGACTTTCAAATAACGTTTTTTGTTATCACTTGACCCAGTTTTTTTACTGACGTAGTGTATAAGTCTTGTATACTTCAATGATTTATAATGATTTTACATTTCCACTCACCGTTTTATCATGTATTCACAATTTAGTCGGCTGTCATGTTGTATTATCTCAAGCCTTATTCATTTTGACATCAGCAAAAATAAATATTTATTCTGTATTTTAACTTTATGTAGTAAAACGTAAAAAAATTAATTGGTTTGAAGAAAAAAGTTTGTGCTAAAGTTTAGTGTTTTTATTTACAACGAAAACATTCAATGACGCATTTACCGTTTTCAATATCCATTGGGGCTCGACAATTTTGTAACACTGTTTATATTGTAAGTTACTGTGATGCTTAATGGATGAATTACCACTCCATGAAATATGATACACTTATAATACAAAAAACTCATACAAATGGTCATGCGACGTAAATAAAAAAATATAAAAACATGATCAGTAAATGTTTTCATTCGATTAAAATATTGATTATGCTTGATGTGGATGCTTATTGAATGTTTAGACGGTAAGCAGTAATAACACATTTTGTTGTGCACTCAGATATGGATGAAGCCAATAAACATTTATAAAGACATTGTAACAGTTTTGGACATTTCCTCTTAATTGGATTCTTGTCTTGTGTCAAGTTTAAGAACAGCTCAAGAAATCTCCCCATTGAAAATCATTCAATCGTTAATTTACTCTTACCCTAAAAGTATCAAGTTTTAAAATATGGTCTCTTGACAAAGTTTGATCACGATACTTTATTGAATCAATCGTTACGATTAAAAGACCTTTTAAAAAGCATGTAACTGTTAACTAGCCATTTCTCCGAAATAACTCTAACGATTTAGCCCAAAATCAATTAGGTTCTTTTCATAACTCATCAAAATATGTACATCAAGTATCATGTAAATAGGTCTTCCAGACAGACAGACTTTTTATCCTATATCCTCCATTTTTTAATGAAGTACCGTTCTGGTACTTAATAACCATAGAAGAGGCAAAATACATAGAGTAATTTTCGTGGAAGTAATTATCAAATATTATTTATTATTATGTAGGACGTCAAAAAATGGAACATTGAAAACGTGTGCAAGCAATAATGAACAGCAATATATTCCATGAAGAGTTGGAAACGATAATCGAGTCGCAAATGAGAGAGGAGGCCCTGGCAGTGGGACCCCCCTCTCCTCAAGTAAATCTTCGAAATGATGGAGGCCAGCAGTAGTTGATGAGGAGATGGGGCATATTGAAATGCGGCTCCTGCCTCGTTCCAACGAATGAAATTTTGGGAAGTGGACAGGATTGCTTATGTCAAAGGAGAAAAAAATATGCGACGCAATTCCGATCCTCATCATCACTTTCGTTTCCGTCTTCGTCCCTACTTTCTCCATCTTTGTCTCCACTCGTGTCCCCAAATATTTTCTGTAGATCACCCATATCTCCCAGCATATTCTTCAGAACTCTATTATCCGCACCCAACATATTTTCAAGATCATCTAATAACTTGTCATTGATCTTGGTCACCTTCTTGTCTAACTTCTTATTTTCCTCTTTCAATATTTTACTGATGATTTCCGAAGCTTATAGTCCGAAACCTTCTTCTTTGCCTATTTTATTCGCCAACTCAACAGCGAGTTCTGGTGTTTCGCTTTTTAACATGTCTATAGCTTTCATGTCTAATAATTTACATTTGTTTCACATCCTCCTTCGTGTGTAATTTATCAAAATGAGTTTGAAGGACCCGCTAATCTCTTCGAACTTGTATTCATCGTTTGTGGATCTTGAGTTTATTGTGGCAAGATGTAACAAATGATCAACTAAGGCTTTTTAGTTACGGTTACGTCTGTTAGTAGGACGGTTAAGGCTACGACTATCAGTTCTGCTACAACATGTATAATAATATATATTAGAATCGTAATAATTTTTGTACGTTGTGGTGTAATTTGTAATTTATTCCTACTGCGCCATTATGATATGTTCAATATCTATCTGCTACAAAATTGATGTAAATCGCCATATTATAAAAGCAAGGCATTTGGTCTACTTGATGATCACTATCCAATAATTTTAAATTGCTGGCTAAAGTATTGGTTCCGCTAAGACAAATTACAGGAGTTTTGATGTAGTTTTTTATTATATGTAAATAACCACTGAACGAAAACAAATTTATTAACACAACATGGTTGATATTTTCATCACATAATTGTTTTGTATAAAGTGCATGGGCTCAGTATGACATATTCAGTATGTATGTAGTTTTTGCTATTATTTGTGCTTATGACATTGTTAAGTAATTTGTGAATACTGGTTTTCAAATTCATTTTTAAAATGTAAAAATGGAAGCTAGGAATTAAAGCAGGATCGAAAACACGTCAAAGGTGTTTTCTTTTTTACTGTCGGCAACTGGTAAAATTTCATGGAACAGAAAAGAGGTTTGCTTCGTATGACACATTTTTAGTCATCAAGATTAGAAGTTGACAAAGCAGCCTTTCTGTCGTTAGAAATCAGATTGGTTATACAAAACTCGTTAAAAAATTTATTCGAATTTTTTGAGCGCACCAGATCAGACCATAATTATTTTATAATAAGAAGTTTTATAATATCAACATTTTCGTGTTAAAATTGTTTACGAAAGAGGTGCCGCTCGAAATCGATGACGTATATCACTGTATAAATTATTCAAATGGTCTTACTGATAAAATAGTGTCCTCGTAATTTTAACTTAGTTTTTCATAGTTTCAGAAAAGTTGAAATACAAAATCCCGAGGTTGAAATAAAGCTAATTTCTAATTTATTCAACACCCTGCATTCAACGTCTACATTTACATTACGCTCGATATCATCCGATTTGACGTCAAAACGTTGACTTGGAGTTCGAATCAAGTAAATTAATAACCATCTTTTTTATAGGAAAGGCCAAAAAACCATAACGCATTTTTGATGTCTTTGTAAGTTCGTGATAATATCTATGGCGACTTAGCGAAGTTTCAGACTGAAGTTTTATATATTTGAAATGATAAGCAGAAAGCGAAGAATATAATCTCTTATATAAATTATTAAAACTTTATTGTGCGCCTGCTACAGTTTTTTTCCAAAAGCTAGCCTACTTAGCATTTGTGACGTAGAAATTGGACAACACTCCCTGCATGACATAAAGCTGCTGAAATTTTACGTCAGACTCTTCCACGTGGACAGTAATCGTTCCTCCTACTTGTTTTATAACTGTAGAAATATTTAATTTGGAACACGCTCTATTTCAAGCTAAAGCATCACATTTTGACACTGACTACTGCCATTTACAATTGGATGCTCTGTCGTTCAACATGATTATTTCAAACATGAAAACTAGCAAAGTTGCCGAGTGCAAGCCAACAAAAACTTTCAGAAAATTTCTGAAATATTACCAACGTTTGGTATTTTATGAAGTTAAATTAGATCCAACTTTGGCTATAACAGTCAAACGGAAATTCCCCATAGTCTATATTATCAGTAGGTTGGTAGCTGCTATCAGTATCATTCAACTTCTACGACTATTGTACTTGTGTATTTCGGCGGAGCATGAAAATGAATCAAGTATTGCACTTAAGGTTTCTGGATTGATTTTGTACATTCTTATATACTCCATGATTCCATATTACGATACTAATGTTTTCATGTCAGAAATACTACCCAACTTAGAAAAGACCGTTAAAATCTGTGAAGGCATTTGGGATAAAATCGGTTACATGAACGAGGATGCCAAAAATTTACAGAAACAAATGTCGAAAAAAATGTGGCGACTATTTCTTCATAATTTGTAAGTCAATACTTTATTAAATTTTATTTATTAAATTTTAAATAATTTGAGAACATTTTATATTTTAGCATAATTGACTACTTGACACTGCTCGACGTTGCTGCTAATACGTATGGTAATTTCGCAAATTTGGATCCAATCATGCTGCATGCAGAAATACCCTGGAAAAATGCGATAATCGACTTAGTTTACTGGATGGCTTTAATGCTACTCATGCAAGTTATGTTAATGACATGGTCGTGGCTTCTAACATTACCCGGATGCCTGGCATTTCAGTACGAGTGTTTATTGAAGTGTTTGACGGCTCATTTAAAATCTAATGGACATCTTGGAGTTGGTCGAACAGACGTATTAAAACACTACTCCAATTTGGAATGTAGTACAAGGCTGCTTTTCAAACATGGATTTTCGAATGCGTTGCTGTTTGTCTACTCATTCGGGGCTTTACAACAAACCATAACATCCTTTTTCATTTTCAACATGATTCGCAGTGGAGGAGGATGGGAGGAAATTGAAGTGTTTTTCTTTGACTTGATGGTAAACTTATATTGCGTTCATATTTAATAATGTAGTTTCATTTGTTAGTATTCTAACTATGTTTTTAATTTAGGTATCAACTAGCCGGGTATTTCATGGTTACTATGCTTTATCCCGAGTAAGCCAAGCTAACAAGGATTTATTAAATTTGATTGATATTTACTTGGGAAAACTGGAAGCAGGAAATTGGCCAGCCAAAATTATTCGAAAGAAAACAAGGATTTTGAGAAAGCTAAATATCACAGTTGGTCCTTATCGTTGCGATAGTAATTTCCCGCTGGCTGGAGTTGGAGTGTATTTAGACAACATTGTAACTGCTGCACTATGGCGATAGTTGTTGAAATACTATAACTACGATATTTCATGACTCGGATTAGTGACCATGTCTTTACATTCTAAAATATTAAACTGTTGTTTTGACCAAACCCATTGTAGGTATATCATGGTGATAAACAAGTTTAATTAAATACATAATTTAGCTATTTATTATTGGACAATGCAGCAGTTTTCGAACTAAGTATTAATTTATGTGGTATAGCTTTATATCTTTTAGATAGAAATGGCTTATGTATTACTCGTATATGCAAGTGTACCATTTTGAACCTAAAATACAAACTTATTTAAAATATTCATATTTGCTAACCTAACTTGGTCGGCAAGCTTATTATGAGTTAAGAAAAGCAATATTCAAAAAATGTTAATTTTGTCCGAGTGATTGGTTTGGAATGATTTTATCGTTTGGTAGCCATAATATCAAAAAAATTGGCAATGATTTAAATGGAAAATTTATCTTACTATAGAAACAAGTAAACGTTATGTTAAAATGAATTAAGAATATTCTCAACAATTTGTATATTATGTTTGTACTCAAGAGTTAAATAAGTCTGCATTAAAATAGTGTCGTACATTTAATTAAAGAAAAATAATCTGCTCGTGATTAAGGATTACTTAAGGATTAACCAACAAAACAGCATTTGTCAGGCTAGTCATTAGAACATTTAGAAAACCCATTGGTGAGCTTTTGCTTAAAATAAATTGCAAGCCAAACCTTAAAGGCAATATTCGTTGTGCGTTCCATCGAAGGAAGTAATATCTGTTCGTGTGATACTTATTAAAGGTATGAGATCTAGCTTTTTTACTCGCAATGAATTTCTTACTAGAATCACATATTTCCACCTCGCATGGCAATAGCAAAAGTACTCCCGTAGTTGCTGCAAACCCTACTAAGCTAAGCGCAAATGTCATGTGGATAGGGAGCAAATGGTAGCATTTAATTACCATCCATCCCACTGTTGTAATAATAACTTGTGGGCAGGACAATAAAATTACTAAAACGTTACGAGTAAAGTAGTCACTAATTTTCATTACAATTCGTAACTGAGTGTATAACTTAAGTAAAGTACGTTCCGAGATTTGGAATGGTGACATTAGTTGTCGAAGACATGTTAATATTGTAAACGTAAAAAATATAAAGGTAAATAAGAGTAGATTAATGAACCTCATAAACTCAAAGATGCACATGGAGCCTAGAAATACTCGAATCAAAAGAATAGTAACTTTTAGTTTAAAGCTGCGTGGATTTGATGACGGAAGAATAAGTTCAAACATGTAAAAGAATGGATCGAGTTTCAAAAGCAAGGCGACCATTAAGAATATTGGTCCTACAACAGCCATCGCCAAATGAAAAAACATCATAAAATATCCGGCAAAGTCCTTTCTATTTTGATATTCAGGTCTGTAATCTGTTATTAATATGCGATATATTTAGATGTGTAATTTATTAAATATAGACTTGTAAAAGCCCAACTTACAGTTTCGTTCCAGAGCAAACAGTTGATTTAGTAGTGATTCCATTTCAGTAGCTTTACAATATATAACATAAGTTCCTAACTCGAGAAATGCACAAGAGCCAAGAAAAATGCAAAATACTAAAGCCATAACGTGAAAATTGAAACTTGGTTGAAACAATTTGAACATGGAAAGAAAAACGCACGAGCCAAAACCCGTAACACCGGTGATAAAAGTTAGAGATAAAAGAAACGGAGCATATTTGATTCGAAGAATGTTTTCAACTTTAACGAAAATTTGTCCATTGTCAAATTTATACTCTAAGGGGTAGGGATACAATTTTCGAAATAAATGCACATGCAAATTGTAGGATTGCTCTATAAGCGGGGTAGCAATCACGTTTCTGTGGCTAGGCATAATGAGTGTATTAGAAAGTGTTAATAGGTAAATTATCAAAAAGTAAATTTCAAAACATCGACAACTAATAAGGCCTGTCGTTGACGGAATATCAGTTTGATTTCTCCTAGTCTGTATTCAGATTCTTAAGAAACTTTGTGTGCACGTCTTCCTGATTGTTTTGACTGTAAACGTTTAAAGAAATGGAAGTATTTGGAATCGAGAAGGAAGTTTCTGCGAATTGGTCAAGTTTAAATGCATATCAATGTGAATATTTTTTGTTTTTTAGTTTGCTATTGTTAGTCAACTGAACTTTAACCAAATTAATATTATTGCTCTACAATGAAGTACTCCAAGTACAATTGATAACAATTCTATAGTACCAATAAACCTGGTGCTTTATGAAGAGTAATTTTGGCTTATTTTACTATTTGACATTTTACGAGAACAAAGACACACATAATATATTCCACGTACTTATTAAGAATAATAATGTATTTTATTACTGGAATGCTGCTTAAATAATGCTTGCTCGTATTAGGTATTGGCATTTTCGATAAAGTCGATTATGTGCTTTAACATGCTCGAGTATGCTTTTCATTACAGATGATTCTTATCTACCTTGAAATTACTTTTTAAATTTTAGATAGACTTTTATTATACAAATCTTGTTAAATTGAGCGCGTGTGGTTATTAAAATGAAAGTGGGTTGCGGCTGGATATATTTAATAAAGTTATATTATACAGGAAACTGTTTTGACATTACCTGTTTTTATTTGCTTTGATAATTTTCCTTGTTGAAATTCATTTAGTTTGTATAATGATGCACGGGCTAAATTATGTGACTATGTATTTTTATTATGACGACTATATATATGTTTACAAGCGTTTATAGTAATTAATGGTTTTGCAAATCAAATATATGCCAATAATATTTCTTGGAAAAATGTCAGCATCACCGAATCGGAAAATACAATGTTTTCAGTAACATCACATATGAGCTATAATCCCCAAATCAAATCAGACATTAAAAACCGTTACAATAGTACATCTACATGGGGCCATAATACACCCATCAAGCTCAATGTGTTGATCTGTTTTGATTTCGATACAATGTGGCATAGGTGACTCGTGACTCCAGCTTCCAAACGACCCCGAATTCATCCAATACTCAGAATGATGCTTTCAAACACACTATACATTGTGTGCCACAATAGCAGGACTAAAACCTCTCTGAAGGACTTGATTGATGTCATTTTTACCAGTCAAATGATAATGAGTCCAATTGGAATGTTATTATCCACCTAATACTTTGAAAAAATATCGAGGGATTAATGTTAAATAAAGAGTTATTACATACTCTCAGTGCTAAAAAAAGTAAGGGATTTTGGTTGAGTTTCTTCATGTGTATATATTTATGCGTGTAGGTATGGTAGCCACAATATTAACTTTCTATTTTGATAAATGATAAAAACTGATGTCATTGAAGAAGACGGTATAATCCAGAGAATGCTGTCCAATCTGAAAGCAGTAACTTAAGGTATTAATCCAACAAGTGCATTGGCACTAACTATGTATGCCATTATTGTGGATTTTTTACTTACAAAGGTGAGAAACGTAGTTGTATTCACAAAACTAGCAAATAATACCTATGTATTTGATTTAAAAAATCAACAAAGTTTTGATGGTTTTGCAAAAAATGTTTCGTACGAACTTTATTTTTTTAAAGGAGCAAAAAACAGTAAAACAACGAAAAAGCATAAAAATATACGTAAAAATAAAAGCAAGGCTGTCTCATTTAAACTACAGAAGCCAAAATTATTTTTAAAACGAAAGTTAAAAGTCGTTTACACCAATAACCCTTTTTATGTTTGAGAAAATAGTGATATTAAGTATTATATTTTAACTTTTGTCAAGCTTTATTGATTTTCTACGAAATTATTCCTCAATATAACCATGAGGTACTTCCAATATTTTAGCTCTATTTTAGTCTTAGAAAATTCGATGCTCACCATTTTATTAAATATGAGGATTATTCTATCATAAACAGTATATATATATGTTAAACCCTTACGAAATATTTAAACATATTTTTTGGTTTCATATAACTGTGTTACGACAACCATTCGAAGGAAATGATTTTTCAACTGTTTTTATTTTGACATGTATAAATATAAGTACAAATATTTTTTATGTAAACCAAAGCGATTTATTTTAAACTAAAATAATAAAGTAAGTCAAATCAAAGTATGGAGATGTATGCAGATAATATAAAATGTTTAAAAAATCCATTCGACTTTGCGTTTGTTGGCTTTTTATACGTTGCAGTCCTACTTCTCATAATCGATTGAAAAAGAGTAACGGCATAAGCAAACCTAATTCCTTTCTAAAATTACGCAGTTTGTAAAAACACTTTTCGACTTGAACTGGAGAGCTTTTTTGTTGGCTACAAATACTACAAACATGGAAAATAATAGATTTAATGAAAGCAGACCAACGAAAACTATTCGAAAATTTCTGAAGTATTACGAAATTGCAGTATTCCACCAAGTCAAATCAGACGCAAAGTCCACTATAAATACCAGAAGGAGATTTCCCATAGTCTACACGATTAGCAGATTGATAGTGTGTATAAGTATCATTCAGCTTCTACGATTGTTGATCTTTTGTATTTTAGGACGTGAAGATGGTTCCAGTATTGCATTGAATGTTTCTGGATTGATTTTTTACATTCTTGCATATATTTGGGTCCCATACTACGATATTGGTGTATACATGTCAGAAATATTACCAAATTTAGAAAAGACTGTCATTGACTGCGAGCACATTTGGAACAAAATTGGTTTCATGAATACGCAGGCCATAACGTTGCAGTCGGAGATGTCGTTTAAAATGTGGTGGCTTTTTCTTCATAATTGGTAAGTGAACTTAATCAAGTTTATTGTACTTGATAAATAGACGTTTTTGTCTTTTTTAGCATTTTTGACTATTTGACACTCGTCAACATCAGTCTGACTACATATCGAGATTTAGAAAATTTCGACGCCATAATGCTGTATTCAGAGCTACCATGGCGACATCCAGTAGTCGATTTAATTTACTGGGGGGCAGGAATGATTCTTGTGTTCGCTATGCAAATGACATGGTCGTGGGTCTGGGCCATTCCTGGATGCCTGGCAGTCCAGTACCTGTATCTATTGCAGGGTTTGACAGCCTATTTGAAATCCCCGGGAAATTTTGGAACTAGAAGAACGAATGTGATGGAGTACTATTTAAATTTGGAGTATAGTGCGAGACAACTTTTTGAAAATGGATTTTCGAATGCGTTGCTCGCTTTCTATTTTTCATCAGCTATCCAACAAACTCTAACATCGTTTTTTATTTTCAATGTAATTCGGAATGGAGGAGGTTGGGACGATGTTCAAGTCTACTTCATTGATTTGCTTGTAAGTTAGTTATTAGGTAATAAGTATTTGTTTGGATTTAATATTTTTACTATACTAGTTTCGCTCTCTTTGCTATTAGTGTTCAACGAGTCGTGTATTTCATGGATATTATGCTCTTTCTCGAGTGAACAACGCTAACGAGGAATTTTTAAATTTGTTTGACGTTCACTTATCAAAACTGGAAGCGAGGAGTTGGCGGGTAAAAATCATTCGGAGAAAAGCTAGGATTTTAAGAAAACTGCCTATTACTGTAGGTCCCTACCGATGTGAAAGTAATTTTCCTTTGTCAGGATGTCGTGTCTATCTGGATAACCTTGTGACGGCAGCCTTGTGGAAATAAATATGGCGTTCTTAAAACTTTTCGTTGTTATGGTTTCTAATATCGAAGTGAATTGATTAAAGATGAGCTATTTTTTGCAGAAACGTGTCACAGTTTGCCCCTTTTTGTGATTTTAAGTACCATTTACATTTAAAACCCTGGCAACTTCTAATAAAAACAAGGATGGCTTATCGACGCTTTGGGTCTACAAATTTGCATGCACGATAGCATATGTAGTTTATTTCATCTCACTTCGTTTTGAGTATTAATGGATTTATTAACTTAAACGTCATGAAAATTGGTATCTATTGAAGAATTTTCTTCCACGCATTAACATGTTTAAGTAATGTTTTAAATTATAAACAAAATTACTTTATAGCGAAAGCCAAAAATCTTTTTCACCAATAAAGCCTTTCATGTCTGAACAAATAGTGGTGGTATTTATTGTTCTATTTGGGATCTTGTCGTGGTTAATCGATTAGCTGTTAAAATAAGATTCTTTTCATTACAACTGAAAAGTTCTTCCAATACTATAAGCCTATTAAATGTTATGCAAAATTCAATGCTTCCCATGTTTGTAGTTAAAGTTTAGGATTCCTCTAGCATTGGCAGTATATTTTACTACCTTATAAAATATTTAAATATATTTATTGGTTTCATATAACAAAACGCGACAGTATCAAAGACTATTTTCGAGTTTTTAACATGCACATGTATGATAGTTTTTAAAGACAGTTTTTTTAAGCAAAAGTCTCGAAAGTTTAACCCCAATTTTAATATTGTTCAGCCGAATGAAGGTACGGAAATACATGTAAGTAATGCAACCAAAAAACAAACCGAGCTTTCCTTTCTTTGCTTTTTCTATTTTCGAGGCTTAGTTTTCGTGATGGAATCGATTAAAAGCAGCAATGACGAGCAAATCTGATTTCAACTTGCGAAGTTACGCAGTTTGGCTCAAAACGTTTGCACTTACACATATAAACTTTTTCGTTGAATAATAACATTACAAACATGAATAATATTAAATTCAAGGAAAGCAAGCCTACAAAAACTATCCGGAAATTTCTGAAATATTACGAAATTATGGTATTTCACAAAGTAAAGTCGGACTCTAATTCTAATGTGCATATTAGAAGACGATTTCGTATAGTCTACATAATTAGCAGATTCATAGTGACAATTAGTATCATTCAACTTCTGCGACTTTTGTACTCTTGTATTTTTATAGGCCGTGAAAGTGGTTCTAGTATTGCAATGAATGTTTCTCAATTGTTGCTATACATACTTGCATACATTTTTGTTCTATACTACGATATTGATATATTTATGTCAGATATACTTAAAAACTTAGAAAAAACTGTGATTGACTGTGAGAACATTTGGCATAAAATTGGCTGTATGTATGAACAGACTAGATTAATACAAAAGGAGATGTCGTACAAAATGTGGCGAATATTTCTTCATAATTGGTAAGTCAACTTAATAAATAAATCAACCGTATTCTAAAAGTCCCTAAATTATAATATTTTCATTTTTAGCTTTTTTGATGCTGTGACACTAACCAACATTGCGCTGTGTACGTTCGGAAATTTGGAGAATTTGGATGCCATTATGCTGTATTCAGAAATACCATGGAAAAGCCCTGTGATCGACTTTTTGTACTGGGCAGCAGGAATGCTACTTGTAATTGCTGTGCAAATGACATGGTCATGGCTTTTTGCTTTACCCGGATGTCTAGCATTCCAATACCAGTATTTACTTGAGGGTTTAACCGCCTATTTAAAGTCTACTGGAAACTTTGGAAGTAGAAGAAACTATGCGATGGAATACTACTTAAATTTAGAGTACAGCACGAGGCGACTTTTTGAAAATGGGTTTTCCAATGCATTGTTTGCCTTCTACTTTTCATTAGCCTTTCAACAAACCTTAACATCTTTCTTTATTTTCAATGTAATTCGTAGTGGAGGAGGTTGGGATGACTTTCAAGTCCTTTTCATTGATTTGCTGGTAAGTTTTTGAAATGGAAAATATTAGAGTTGTAAATTTGTGTTTTGTAATATTACTATGTTTTGGTATTTAGTGCTCGACTAGTCGTGTATTTCATGGATATTATGCTCTTTCCCGAGTGAGTATTGCTAACGAGGAATTTTTAAGCTTGTTGGATTTACACTTGTCAAAACTGGAAGCAAAGAGTTGGCGCGTAAAAATCATTCGAAAAAAGGCAAGGATTTTAAGAAATCTACCAATAACCGTGGGTCCCTACAAATGCGAGTGCAATTTCCCTTTGTCTGGATGCAGGTTATATTTGGATAATCTTGTGACTGCAGCTTTATGGCGCTAATTTTTAAATCAAAATTTGTGATTGCATAAAAATGGGATTGCTTCTTGAGTGTATGCATTATTTAGCTTATTTCGACTTTATCGATGATTTCAATACACGGCTAATATTTATTTATAGCTAAATAAATTATTTACTCAAAAACTTTGCCGTTCGCAACTTTAGTGAGATCACCGTATATTGCAATGTATAGTGTGATTCAATATTTTAACCAATACGGAAACAAATCGCAGTTGCTTACATTTTTATCTAAATGCGTATCTGAATTTTTTACAGAAAATAGAATTTTTGCAAACGGTTCAGTTTGGAACCGAGGAAAAACTGAAATAAAGAAATCAATATTTAGTCTTTAAAAAGCATCGATGAATAAAAAAATATGTGGCAAACTTTTGTAGTTTATGTATTTTAAATAATTTATATCGGGTTGAAGCATTGAAAGGTACAAGTGGAATAAACAGGATATGGGAAAAGTTTAGAAGAGAAAAACGGTTGTGCAATGGTTTCCTAAAAATGGTTTTACTTACATTTTACTTATATTGCGCACTTGATAGAAATGGATTTTAAGTACTTAATTTGTATCAAATCAACCTTAGCCATTATCTTGGATACAGATAATTGAAATTGGCTAGCAAAATCACGATACGCTAGAATAAAAAACAGAGAACGAATTTTACCACTTGAGTTTTACTACAAGTTTGAGTTCAAAAACTTCAAATTAACCGTAAACAATGTACATACATTTGACACAAACTGATAATCGATTTTAAATATATCATCTTCACGAATTCCTATGATGTGACTATTTATTTCATCCAACATCACTTGTAACCTGTGTACCGAAACATAAGCCAACATTTTCCTGAGCGTACATCCAAACCTAAGCTTCCCCATCTGAAAAAACAAGAATCTATTTTCGACACATAAATGGTAAACGATTTTCAAAAACAAAATTGTCAGCTTAAAAAATAACAAACCAGACGACAAACTTCTGATGCAAAAATACAAAAGGCAGCCTAAATAATTATAAAGGCCGTATATCTGATCGCTCGATGCAAATCCACATTTTAAATTCCCAAAGCGCTACCTAAAATAAATATTTTGTCAATGCTTGTTGCAAATCCAAAAATGTATACTAGTTGCAACCAAATGACAAATGACCCTAAATTTTTGTTAATTTAGCGAGATCATTGCTGAACTGCCAAATATTTTGCATTGATATCCTGACACTTGACATTTTCGTTGTCGAGTAGGTGCGAAAAAGCCTTAGACCCGATCTACAATGTTATACATGAACATAGGTAAAAATTGTCAACGTAAAAGCCATACACAAAATAAAATTTATTAACTTGTTGAATAAAAAACTAGTGATATATTAAAGTTGTGGATAATCGAATATCTGTAAAATGTAAAATAATCCAAAATACAAGAATACGTTTTAAAATACGTTTTTAAATAGTCAAAAGTCAATACTCGCCACGTTAGTAGTTTGACATTTTAGACTTCAGTGTTCCTTTTGTCTGCCCTGTATACTCTTATTCCAATTTTAATAGATTTAGTGGTTTCATGTTACTTTGTTGAAGTAATTTATTTCGATTGAATTTTATATTATATTTCAACATGAACACGTATAGAATTCATTAGAGAAGATTGCTATCCAACAAACATTTAATGTAGAACAAAGCTATATCATACAAAACTCCATTAAAAGTAGTTCACATGTTCATTACAATTATAATTATGCCTATTTACATACATATTAAAATATAATAAAATACAAGGCTTTTGTTTCCCTTGTTCTATTTTGAGCCCACTTTCTTCTCATGTACGACAAACATAATAAAGGAAAAATTAGCGCACTGTCAAGCAAAATATTACGCAGTTTAAAACTTCCACTCTCATATAAAAGATGTATTGTTGTAACACTACAAACATGGCAAATTTCAAGCCAACAAAACTTATTCGAAAATTTCTGAAATATTACGAATTTGTAGTATTTCACGAAGTTTCAAACTCAAAATCTACTGTACATGCAAGAAGACGATTTCCCTTTGTCTACACGTTTACCAGATTGCTAACGGCTATCAGTAACATTTGTCTTTTTCGACTTTTATACATTTGTATTGTGGAAGGACGCAGAAACGGAGTAAGCATTGCAGTCGAAGTTTCACAGTTGATTTTGTACATTCTTTCATTTGTCATGATCCCATTCTACGATATTGCCGTATTCATGTCAGACGTACTCCCAAACTTAGAAAAAAATTTGTTCGACTGTCAAGAAATTTGGAACAAAATAGGTTACATGGATGAACGGAGAAGTAAATTACAGGAAGAGATGTCATTTAAAATGCAACGACTATTCCTTCATAATTTGTAAGTTAATTAATTCAAATGTAACGACTAATTATTGAATGATCAAATATTTGAATCTATGTTTTAGCATATTTGATTTCGTGACGATCGTCAACGTAAATCTAAGTACTATTGGAAATTTTGCGAATTTCGATCCCATAATGTTGTATGCAGAATTGCCTTGGAAAAATTGTGTGGTCGAATCCATATACTGGTTAGCAACATTGATATTTATCTTGGCTATGCAAATGACGTGGTCATGGCTTCTTGCCATACCTGGCTGCCTAGCTTACCAGTATGAATGTCTACTGAAAAGTCTGACTGTCACTTTGGCATCTACTCGAAACTTTGGGATTTACAGAACAGATGTACTTGACCACTACTCAAATTTGGAATATAGTACTAGGCTACTTTTCGAGAATGGATTTTCAAAGGCAGTGTTTGCGGTATTCTTTTTCTTAGCTGTACAACAAACCATAACATCCTTTTTCATTTTTAATGTTGCTCGAAACGGGGGAGGTTGGGAGGATGTTCAAGTATTTTTTATTGACTTGCTGGTAAGTTTACAAACTATTGTTTGTTGGGGTTTGATACTTTCATGCACATTTTATGGCTTTCGTTTAATATTTTAGTGTACGACAAGTCGCGTTTTCCATGGATATTATGCACTGTCCCGAGTGAGCAAGGCCAATCAAGATATATTAAATTTGTTTCACATTCAACTGTCAAAACTGGACTTAGGGCATGAGCCAGCCAAAATCATTCGGAGAAAGATAAGGCTTTTAAGAAAGCTGCCAATAACCGCAGGTCCTTACGGATGTGATCGTGATTTCCCTTTGGGTGGAGGTCGTATATATTTGGATAATCTTGTGACGGCAGCATTATGGCGCTAATGTTTAAAAGCTAGCACTCTTAAATTCATGGCTCTTAGGAATAGGTAATCATGCCATGGTTGTGTAAAACATTTACATTCTTTTGACGAAACGTTTACTTTAAGTTCTAGTCAATTCTTTTAAATCAAAACGTACAGCTTTGTACCTTTGAAACCTATGTAAGCTTTTAAATATAAGCATGGCGTGTACGTAGCACTTTTTTATAATCAAGACGATCTAGCTTGATTAAGCACATTATTCAACGTTAAGGAGGCACATCAAAATGAGCTCGGACTTTTGAACCCTTCCCAGTTCTTATATACTTCCCATGTTAAATAAAATTTGTCTTTAAATGGTAATATCTTGGGTAATACTAGACGGATTTAGTTGAAAT
>JAQFZG010001547.1:0-20560 GCA_034695465.1 Entomobrya nicoleti | reverse complement strand
GTATGTGGGCTTCAAAAGATGAAATCATCAACTGGTCAGTAAAGCAGTTAGAAGAGTGCGAGTCGTGAGGAAGGAATTGGAATGCTTCAACTGCCTCATTCACCGTATTCTTGGAATTCTTTTGTGACTACAATAACTCATCAAGTAGAGTTAGTAGCTAGTACGTTTTGGTCTCTATTTTCTCCACGCTTATTCTACCTAAAAAAACCTGTGGTAAAGCTCTAATTCATCCATTTATTTATTAAAGCATGAAATGTTATGAATGTACCTCCAACAAAAAATTATTCGTTGCGTACTAAAGAGGTTCGGTTTTTACGTTTTCGACGCAATGGCAGATGGCAGTTTTTATCGAGCTGGACATCATGTAAACATGATAACATGACATGTGATGTTAGTTTATCTGTATAGTATTCAAAAAGTGGTCAAATCGCCAAATTTGATTTTACCCAACCACCGGTTTTTGGTCACTTTTAATTTGATAGATAGATTAAGCCTAAATACATTCTAGACAGAGGCATTCTTTAAATATTAACAAGGCTATCATGAATCTGGTTGGTTCTATTGCTATTCTATTTTTAGAAGTATACTTTTCGTAAATTATGTAGATCCCACATTCACTCTTGCGAAGATTTATGATATTGTCCATTCGACTGCCCTTGTCACGTATGACCCTCTTGCTTCATCCTCGCACAAATAAATAAAAAATGTCCTTTTATGAAATCTGTCACAATAGTATGATACCACCAGTAGAATCAGAGATTTTAAGGATGCTACATGTTGGTTTTTGAATTATATTTCCATTTCCAGAACGACCTGACCAAACCAAAAGGATTGGGGTTTTCACAGATGATATGACATAAATGAGCACATATATCATACCGGATATTCATAATATTGTTCCATTCGGAAATCATATTACGTGTGGTCGTGGTCTCATCATCTTTATTATCATCATTCTTACATGAATACATATTTAACATCTACTCCTACACACTGCTTCCTTCCATCCACCACCACCACTGCCGCTACAGCCACAAAAACATCATCCCCAGTTGCATCATCATCACAACGTAATAAAATATGCTGCTGACTTGACTGCACTTGGCACTAGTAGACACACGTTTTGTTATATATTTCATACAATCTGTATTTATACTTTCGTGATTTTGCTTACTAAACATTCCAACACTATACGAAACCCATTTATGTTAAAAGATCAAGCTCATCATCATCATCATCATGACCACCACCACCACTGAATTCTGGATGCTGATGTCGCTTTTTCCTTCCTTCCTTCTTCCTCACTGACAGAACGACATGCCAGCAAGACAGTGAAATGCGTTCTAAATATAAACTTATTGTGTATGCATGATACACGCATTCATGTATTCTTTCATTCATTTTCTTTCCAGCGAAATCAAATCATATCATAAACATCTTCTTGTGAAATATTGTAATGTAATTTCCATTTTCTCTATAAACATACATAAATTTATATGCATGATATGTTGTATTATGTTGATGATATGATATTATGATATTCATGCCATGCCATGCCACTGCCACAGCACTTTTCTGACAGAAATATTGCTTTCCAAAGTTTTTTGCTGTAAACTGAAACTAAACTTGTTTCCCTCTTCAAGATTCACGCTTCACAACAACAAAACAGTCAAATCAAGTCTTCTCTGCTGTCTTCTTCATGTCGTTGTTTGTCTGTTTGTTGTGGTATGGTAGTGTAGCAGTAACAGTGGTACTAGTGCTTGGATTTCGAAAGTGAGTGCAAAAGAGTGAAAGATTTTTTTCCCAGAATGAATTTTTCTTCTTTCCTTGACAGCCAAGCAGCATAGTGTGGTAGGCACAGCATGATGATCATGATCCCCAACACTACACAAAACAATTTCATTTGGCAACCTATGCAAAAATCCTGTACATGGCTAAAAAAACGAAGTAAAAAGTTTTTAAAATGTACATCATTTTTTATACGAAAATAACGGTAAAAAAGCGTACAACGAAAAAAAAGAAGAGTTGGGCCATTTTCTCGTCCCCAATTCCAAGTTTACTTTTCCCCTTCCATACAACATTACATACATTACAATTATACATTATGCATTACTCGCCTCCTCTCTTGATATATGGGAGACATCTTTTTTACTTTTATTAATTTTTATGTCTTCATGTACTATATGTGCTGCTGGGCAGCAACGAGAAAGAAAACTGTTTATAATAGTAAATTTATAATGGTAGCAGAAATGTATGGATACAAAGTACGTATAGCACATACAAACTAGCCAGTGACAATTTTGTAGCATATTTTGGTGACAATATAAATCTGTCTCATAAACTTTCATTGAAATATTAGTCTATAAAAAGCAGCAGTGTAGTAGCAACTCTTGCAGTAGTTCAGTGGTAAAAAATATAAAGACGATAGAGCAGAATGGGAATGCAACGGAATCAGCATCTTTATGGCATGATGATCATGATCATCATCATCATCACCGTAGTAGTCAGCAGCACCATCCTTGTACTACCATTATGTACACTGTGTAGTCAAAGTGGAAGCAATAAGAGTTTTTGGCTTGGATTGGCCATGGGAAAATTCTATAATTTATTACATACCCGTTTATGTATACTTTGCTCAATATCTATTATACATGGCTCCAAGCATGTTATCCTCTATTCGGAGAAAGTTACATGCATATTTCAACCAACAACCTATGTACCACTGTTAGTCAGTTTTAACAAAAGTGAAAGTGGAATTCGGGAAACGTTTTCTCCATATCAAGCTGCTTTAGCTTACTTGCTATATCAGAAATGGGAATATTTTCATTTACAACCAGGCAAAAGGCTTCTCTCTCTCTCCATTCGTCCAAGATATTAATAATTTTTCGTAGTTACCTACCACCTCTTTGTATGAACAACATGCATACACACTTGCCAACTGAACCATCTAAATGAATATTTATCCATTTTCTAGGCGGCACAACGGCACTACTTTAGAAAACGCATTAGCTTAACAGAAGATTTCTCTCTCGTTTTTCCTTCCATTTGCTAATACTCCGATTATAATATTAATAACAATGTTAATACCTTACATATATCATATGACTAGCTGGAGAAAGTCACCAACTATCTTTTTTCTCTTTTATTAAAACGCCTTTCTATCCACACTAAGAAGACCACAGTAGCAGCTTGCGAGAGAGATAAGCAAAAAAGAGAGATGTAATAATTTGGAAGCAAGCAATAAATAGCAGCTTGTTCCACGCGGACATAAGTAAAAGCAACAAAGCGTACAAAATTTAGTCAGCCAACTCTATTCATAATAATACTTCTCACAGTTCTTGCACTATTGAAAGCAAGCTTCATATTTTATATAAGTATACTTATCACAGAAGCGGAAGAGATATTTCTAACACGCACTCGTAAAGACTCACCTTTCTCGTTCCAATTATGAGCCCTATTGCCATCAGCAGTTGACACACATACGCAGCCAAGAAAGCAAACCATGTCCAGAGCAAGGAAACTCGGTCTGTACAGGATTGATGATCATGTTGCCATTATTTTGTTGTCCATCATCGTCATCATCATTATTGCAATGTCATCAGCCAAGCGAGTAATGGTAGTGGTGGTAGTGTTGGATCAGCAGAAAATAAAACCGCACATAAAAAGTCACCACAGAAAATATAAAGATCAAGTCAAGTCAAAGTCACAATAAAAATGACACTATATTATCACACCATCATCATCATAGTATACCATTAAATTTATTGGGACGTAAACATAAAATATATTTTTTTATCGACAAGCAATATATTTTAGTATTATTTTTTTTCTGGGTGATGTCTGGTGGTCTGGATGGTGGTGGGACGGGGATTGGGTAGAAAAGATACAACATGTCATTTTCTTTCTCTTCACAGCGAAGAATATAGTTGACACTTTATTTCATGTGGAATAAAAAAAAGAATGCATCCGTCTTATCTATCTTTCTGTATTGTATTTATGATACCTTATGTTACATCTTTACGGAAATATACCTTTGTTCTTTATTTTTATGCGGTTGACAAAGTACCTAAAGTAATAGGACAGGGGCCAAAAAAATAAAATATAATGCTGCACTTCCTCATCTTGGCTGGCCATTTCTTAATACTGTTCCTGATTGTTGTATTTTTTTTTATCAAAATGCAAGGATAAGTTTTATAATCTTGTAAAAAATGTATTTAGATATGTGTAGGTATTTAAACTATGGCGCAGTTTTGGTTTTGTTTCAAACTTTCAGTATGGTAGTGTAGCAGTGAATGAATAATGATTTGGAGTTGATAGCGAAGTTACTGAAGCAATAGGAAATTCCATTATTTATTAAGTCGTTTCAGGGATGGGGATGCGATGTTAAGGTTTCAACAGGAAGTTTTTATGGGTATAAAAGCAATAATAATGGTGAAAGGTTGTGGCTACGAAACGGATTGTAAAAAAAATGTTTGTAGGCTATATATGCTCCACGAGTTGTTAGAAAAGGTACCATTATATATTTTACAAGATAGTCAGAATATCTCAGTAGAGTGAACAATAAAGTGATGCAGTTTTTATGTTAAGTTGGTCTCCTATTACATACTCCACTTTACTATTAAAAGCTTGAGTGATATTACAGATTACAGATACGTAGGCACTGCCTTAGCACAAGTAATGATGATAAGGTAGCTGTGCGTGCTCCTGTTGTTTTTAGTAGGTTTGTGTGAACATCTCCAGAATATTGCCCGTTTATGGCCATTTCATTGGAAGCAAATCGCTTTTAATTAAAAAACCCTGTTGAGGAACAAGGAGATCATTTGTTTTACGACCCTGACACAACGAATGGTGGTGCAGTGCTAGGACCAGCTATAGGTATTTAATAGAATAATACTACTAGACCGGGTGTAGCCAAATGGTTCCTTTTATGTTGGTTAGTATCTTATATAAGTATAAATTATTCAAGCTAGATGGAAACTGAGTCACGACGAACACAATTGCAAAATATCAGATAGTCCTGGCATGTCTCGATGTCAGGTTAATTAACTTATCTAAAATTACCCATCAAATATAATGTTTTTCGCAATGATGTATGTTTTTGAACCTGTTAAATATTTTATCACAATTTGGAAATTATGTAACCATGTTAAAAATTGGCATACTGATTTACCATTTGAATACATTCGAAATTTGGTGATGGACGGACACTATGTTATCAGTTACCTTTCCCGAGTTCAGTAGTAGAATGAACTACATTTAAATGTATAGGTTATGCTCATAGATATCATGTGATTGTAGTACAAACTGGTTTTTATTTGCCGATACGTAAGTATATTTGCTTGGAAAAAGCAAAGAAGGGAGAGAAAGTTTTTCTCGACTAGAAAGTAAAGAAAGAAAATAATACTACTGCACCGGCTCATATTACAATCTCAACATATCGTAGCAAGGAAAAATCTCACTTTTGGTTTACTGTGTGAAAACTAATGCATGTATAAAGGCAATCTAGGTGATTGTTTACACTTCTCCTCTCTCTCTCTCTCTTTCTCTCTCAACCAGTGTTTGTCGCTGTTGTTGCTGTGTGTGTATAGGTGAGTGAGTAAGCGTGTTAGAGAATTAGAGAAAGTGAAATGGAGAAAGCAGAAAGTTTCTCTACTATTTCTACTATGCTACTAAAGTTGATATGCATACTGTTGTAAATGCTATAAATGATGTGTACATATCTTTTTAGTATCGGGTACTTTTCTCTTTGCTCATTCTATTCCTCTACCTTTTCATCTTTTTCTCCTCCATTTGCCAACTTTTCGAGACGAAAGGGAAGGAAAAGGTTGGGTGGATGATGTTGGTAGGGCAGGAAATAGAATTACTACTTAACTGATGATCACGACGTCTACTACTCTGTATATGAAAACAGACAGGGGAATTTCCCCTTTTCATTTTTTAAACAAAAAAAAACATACAAGCCTTTTCTACAAGTCTCCTCTCTGTTAAAAAATGTAATGCTCTTTGGGTTTTATTGTTGTTGTGAAAGATTATACTCCACAATGTTGTTATACTGAAGGTTCTGAAGGTCAAACTCATTTAATATCACAGTCAGAATTAACCTTCTATAAAAACCTGGAAAGAAAGGGAAAATATGAGAAAATTACGACTGAGTGAAATGGAACATAAAAAAAGAAAAGAAGGTAGATGACCACCACCATCACCGGCATTACACACTACTTCACTAATATTATTAATAACCTTGTTTCCCGCAAAAAAAAAAAATTGGCGACGACGCTCTCTACTGAATTGGTGAAGGAAACGAGAATATAAATGTATTTTTTTCAGTGTCTCACCTTCCAGCTCTGAATTTGGTGGTGTGTTGCTTATACGTGCGTCCTTGGCCACGTAATAGAAGAATCTACCACAGACTAGGACGGCTACAACCTGAAAGAAAAGGGAAAATATACGATAATGTTATTAGTTATCTTAACAGTTATGCAGTTTTCCATATCCCTGAAAATATCTGGTAATCTTGTTATGTCATCTTTCGAACTAATAGTAAAATTTTACAAGATAGGAAATGGCGATTTGTTCAATTTTCCTTCTTGGTACAAAATGTAAGGCGAAGATATTTTAAAATAAGCAATTTTGAACATGGTATTCATGTCTTGTCTTACTATTATACATTCTTTCATGTTAACCTGGTTTTTACTCTCGTGTGTAGGAAGAAGGAAAAACGCGATACCGCTGAACTAGAAGCTCACAAACTACCTTTTATATGACACTAACTACATTTTATGCATGCATGCATAGTAATACATTATGCTATATACTTAAATGCATTGCAAAAAAATAGTATCACATGTGTGGGTGATTTGGTGTAGTGCTGCAGCTGATGATATTGATATGCATACATATATAAAATTGGATATCCAAAAGAAATGGAAAGAAACGATTTCGTTAAAGAATTTCAATTACGTAAATGCCCCATAGATTTTCGTTCCCAGGAAGCTTTCGACACCCATTCTTTATTATTCTATAAAGCGTAGGAAGTACGAGAGTATAAAAATAGAAAGTGAAAAAAAGAAAACGTGTATATTCGCTCGTACACATATACTTTATGCATTGCATACATTTTACTTTCTCCTTCTTTACAGTTATGGTTCCAGTCCAGCAGCTAGGACAGATTTATTTAAACTCAATCACGTGAACTAAAAAGATAGCAGTATAGGTTGTTTCTTACATATATGCTTACTATATAATACCTTTCCAATTTTTTTTGACAATAGTATTATTACATTCAGAATTACTTTTTCTTGTTATATGCAAAATGCAAATCTATTTACGGAGAGAAAGGTGCTCACTCGGCTGATATATTATGATAAAAAGTAACATTATGTGGATTCATTCATTCATTCATTCATTCATTTCATCTCTCCAAGTGAGGCATATTTTCAAGAGTAAAGGCACATGTGTAAGTATTATGTGTAATATGTGGAGGCGGCGTTGGCGTTGTTGATGTGCTGATGTTGTTGAAATCATGGGAATTTTCTCCATTTTCTTCCCTTCCAGGCCATTACCATTCCCTAACAGCTAAAAAATGTATGTTGCAAGTGGTACATCATGGAAACGTACATATACGCTATAAATATGCCTTATAAATGTTGGCATAATGGAAATTGAAATTTAAGAAAATCACACATGAACTATTTAGGGGACTTTGGAAGGTTTCACACTTTTCATAATAGATTCTTGGCTTTGTTCACTGCTTCTACTCCTCCTTCCAATGATGCTGTTGCAAAAAGGAACATTGTTATTATACTAGATACACACTGCTATTAGTACTAGAATTACAGCTTCATTTTCTGTATGTACTCCTGTCTTCTTCACAAGAATAAGTGCTTTTGGTGCGGCAGCAGTTTGGTGGTGATGATGATAATCATGACGAGAGGCATCTAAGCAGCGGCAGCCCACTTGTGAATTACAATGCCGAAGGCTAATATACTGCACGTTACTTACAGTTGCCCGAACTGAATGGAATATCACGTCGTTTTCTTGTTTGTAACAATTGTGTTGCCGTGCTTTGTGAGAAAAGAGAGAGATGAGCCGTGTGTGTAATAATGTTCCATTTTTTGGCAGCGGCGGCAGTAGCGAGCGAGTGAGCAAAGGTTACTTACAATACATTATTTGAATTAAATGGAATAGTGCCAAAAATCAACCTAAATGTTAGAACAGAGAAGCAGGCGTAGGAAAAAAATATCCACACATTACTATACACAAAATGGAAAAATCGGTTTTTTTAACTTCAACTCACGAGAAAAGTAGGAGGAATGGTAAAAGAGAGAAAATGAGACAGCAAAAGAGAGTGTGTGTCCAGAGAGAAAAAAGAAAGAAAAGAGCAGTTTTGAGTTGACCGATACAAATGGCTGACCAACCATCAGAATCCTAGAGATAGACAGACAGTAGCCTCATTTTTAGTTTTTATATAAAGTGCAAAAGATAAAGCTTTGATATTCTCTGTCTGGCCGAAAAAGAAATTGCACTTTTGAAGAAGAAGATGATGATGAAAGCGGTGAGTCGGTGAGAAAAGCAAAAATGCTTTTATGTTGCAACCCGAGAGAAAATGTGTGTGGGAACGGACCAAGAGTTTTTCCTCATCACTCGCGTTTCTCGTGATCTTTGCTACTGACATTCATAACAAGACGACGACGGTCAGCACCTTCACGACTACTGCCACGTGTAGAAGAATTTTATTAGTTGAGTGGTTCGGTTTGGTAGTGTGCTAAGATGGTGGACGTGGAGATGTATAATATATTATTATGGATTCAGTTTGTGATACGCATTCAAAAAAGAATAAAAAGCGCTTCTCTCACTTTTCTAACATCACCATACCACCGGTGAAATAGAAGAGATATAGATTATTAGCCTTCATGAATGCGGTTGTTTTATGCGACGAGATTTCATACGTGTGTGTTTGGTGATTACTAAGATACCTACACATACTCATACACACATCATCGCTAGCTGAACCATTTTCGTTGTTTCCGTGGTTATTTCTACTCCCGTATGTGTGTCTCTTTAATAAACCTCTCATCATTCCATTTTCCATTACACCAAGTTGCATGTGTGGGAGCGCGCCTTTCCCTTCCCCTCTTGAAATTTGGTTGAGTCTTTCAAATAGAATCCACACACCTTTTCCATAGTAGACGGATTAATGGAAAAAATTGTTTTTGCATGCGCCACAACCGCTGCTGCACATATTATCATCGTGTAGTATAGAATGGGAAAATGTTATTATGGCTTAGGAGCTCTCTGGACTGATTTTATGAAATTCGTCTGCAAAAAAAAATCCGCGTAGGGTATTACCACCACGCTTCAATGACGACGATGACTGTGGAACGTAGTCAAGTCAGATTTTCTGGCCAAGGTTATTCTGAGATAAAAGTGAAAGCAAAAGCGCGAGACAAAAAAAGAGTGAAAGTCTTCCGGTATATAGGAAGCTCCAAGCATCACCATGATCATCAGACATCTTGCAACTTATCCAGGAGACTAGCAGCATATAAATGACTTCTTATAGAAATAGCTTTGTACTCACATTGGAAAAAGAAGGTAGGTTTTGTGATGGGGGTACTGTGTACTGTACATGTAAACTGGGTGGATAGTATATAGGATATATTTGTGCAGAGTAGTGCATATTATGCAAATTGTGTCATAAAACTGCACCACATACACGATCTTCTATAAAACAGGTTTGTAGTTTGGATTTGAGAATTTTACGGGTACACGCTCAAAAAGACGCTAACAAAAGTAAAAGGGTCATAAATAGCTTCATTTCTGTCTTATCTACCTACCCTATGCATGTGTAAAAACTGGCATATAATACATTCTACTTATTCCTTTTTTACTTGAAACAGTCATTTAGATGCGGAGGTGGTGGCGCTGGCGGTGGTAGTAGTCGTGTAGCAAGTTAAGTGAGTTAGGAAAGATGATAACCTCCTTCTTTGAAAATCTTCATTCACGTAGCAATAAATCATGTAAACGTTAAATAAAATCCTAAACTGGTATATATCAATACAATATATTAGTATGATTACCCCGAGTCTTGAATTTGACTCAGAGAAATACAAGGAAAACCATAATGGTTATGTAGCTACTTACATTCCATTTGTCTAACACAAAAATCTTTCTTTCTCTTTTCTTTCATTTCTTTAAGTAGTGAAGTCACATAAATAACAAATGTGAGCTACGTTTTTCTCTCACTCTTCACTTATTACAAATTCTGGTGTGTATTAAAGCTTTAATAGAAACGCTTTAAAAAAAATTCTGTCTTGTTTCTATCTTCACAAAAGTTGGCACACAGACTTATGTATTTAGTAGGCGACCCACGTGACCTGCATATTTAAATACTTCGTTACACGCATCCTCTTTCCTTTTTGCATAATGTATTTTGTCGTCATTTTCTACAATTAAAGAGCTCTCTGATATTAGCCTATTTATATTTTAATTAATACAAAACAGGCATGTATGCAGTTTAATTCAGCTTTCAACTTCTCACCCGCCGGTGGCGGTGGTGGAAGCACATAAAAAAAATTGTTCATTGTCTGCTCCCTTTTTCTCTATACAATGTAAAATGCCTTTTCTTTCTCTTTTAAGTAACTACACATTATTCCTCTTAAGCTCTTTCACTTTTTTTCATCAAGTCCCTTTTCTTTCTTACTTTCTTTTTTTGTTCTCATCTCAAACAGGGCACACACAGATGTAGACAGACAAAGGGCAAGTAGCAGAAAAAGAGAAAATCATCATAAACATACCTACTATCTTTCTTTCTCTTTCACATACGTACATAAATAACAAGTCATTCACAATATAACCGACTGATATGATAGTAGTAAGTCGGAGAGCAAAGTGTAAGGAAGCACGTCACATCATAATGTCTTTACCACCCAGACCATGGCCAAAAGAGAGAAAGCATAATCGTCATCAGGAGCAGTCGGGTAGGAATACCGACTCCGCCAACCATATATTCCTATTTTTTCATCTTCCCAACTGGGAACATTAAATTCGCATAATATTATTCTTTACTCAGCTCACCACTTTCTCCATCTTTATCAGCTTTTCTACTTTCTCTCTCAGTCTTAAAAGCAGTTGTTCTACGTTTTCATTTTTGTATTTATTTTTTTCTTTAAAAAAAATGAAAAGAAAGTAAAAATGATTTTGCAATCTGGGGACCTCATGCTCCTTGTTTTCCGTTTTTCTGCTCCTTGGGCTCCACCAAGACCAAACCACCAAGGAAATAAATGCTGGGAGAGCAGAGTGCTCCCTTTTATTTTTTTTTACAACAAACTGTGTAGCATGTATATAAATGTGTGTAATATGTCAAGTGTACCTATTGATAAATTTGTCCATTCATCTCTATTTCTCGGGCAAAGTTTTTATTTTTTTAGTGAGTCTGAGTCAGCAAAACCCACGAAAAGAGTGAGAGTGCAAGAGCATGAAATGCAATTTACGGGAGAATAATGGAATGAAATGCTTTTTGTTTGTGTTGATGTAAAGTAAATACTTTGCTCTCTTGCTACATGTTTTTTCTCCTCTGCTGTTTTTATTGTCGTCGTTAAGTATTTAGGTTGATATTGTTGATGTGGGAAATAGACTTGGGAGGAGAAATGAAGTTGCCTTTTCGCTACAAAATATGTATTAATTTTCTAGGAAACTCATACCATGCCAGTCGTCGTGAAAATATTTTACATGCTCATCGTTACTCATTTTGAAAAGTTAACTCTAACTCCAACCAGTCAGTCAAGTTTTTTCGTATTTCCTTCTCCTGTCAACAAAGGAGTGGTAGAGGAGTACGTACTACTCCCATTTTGTAATTTTGCATGCTATCATCACCCTCGCATTTCATAATATATTTTATCACAAGGCATGCCAGCCAGTAGCAATATTTAACTTTTCTCTTTTATTTTACCCAAAGCCGGCTAACTGACAGCAACGATTATCATCATTTAACAAAATTGCTATTTTAGTATTTCGCTTCTTTGTACATATGCTACTAGATGTACAAATGTATGTATGTACTTCTGGTAATTGAGATGTAAATGTAAACTAGTCAACAGCGACACAAATAAATATGTCTGTATACAAAACAGTGATTACATCACGTTTTTCATGCAGTCAAACATTAGTAACTTTTGTGATATTTTCCATACTTCCGCTTCCTCTGGGTTTTGCAAAGAACTAAAGACTCTGCTTAGATATTTTCCCATTGCATTTGCACAACAATTATACCTCTTCTTCTCAGGTCTACTGCAACAATTCCTGCTTGAGCTCGCTCGGCTTTCTCTTTTAATTACTATTATTATTTCCACGAACTCCAGATTTCATATAACTAACCAAACCTTTATTCACATATGCATAAATATAAAAGTGCACGTGTATAGGTAATAATCTAATATAATAATGATTAAACGATAAAACAACGTGATGTAAAGTAGTGAGCTTTCCTACTTCAGCCACTCTCCACTAATGTTTATCCACTTGGTACGATTATTCTGGGGAATGCAACTCAGCGAAATATAAAACCTCTGAACTCAGTCAGTCAGATGATGGCGAGGAAGATATCATGTGTAATTCTCAGAGAAAATGCCAAAATTCTGAAACTCTCCCTTTGTTGTTTCTAAAATGAAGAGAAATTGTGAGCATTTCAGCTTCACTTCATAGCTTACTCGGTTATCACAGTCGCGCCGGCTTGCTTGGGAAACAAGAAGCTGTGACTGTAAAACTTGACTTTGACCCTCCCATGAAAAGTATTCCATGTGGAATATATAAAGCTCTAGCTCAGGGCACCTATATATATACATTAAAACGCAATATCTTTACTCACAACATCATTACATATTGGTGTTATGGAGGCATTATACACGCCCTAATTGTATGCGTGTGTTTATATCCGGAGATAAAGAAGTTGAAAAGCTAATGCTGAAACCTAGTGACTGCTGTGTGGTGAGCGAAGTGGATTCAGTAGAACCCCACCACAATCTAATAATATTCTTCGTGTGTGCTACACAGATTGTACGCACACACTCTCAATCGAATAAAGAGGTACATAACGTACATAAATACAGGGGCACATGACCCTTAATTGGAAACTTTGTTAAAAGGCAACCCTCTTAAAGCTACCTATAATATAGGTAGTAGTCAACCAACCAGCTAAAAATAACTTTTTCTTTGGCAATAGCCAACTCTGACTTTCTCCACGTTTGTTTCACAAACAACCAATGTAACAAAATAGATGAACTATACATGGATATGTCTTCATCTTCTTTCTTCTTTGCCACTCCATTTTTCTTCTTAGGTTAACCTAGTATATTTTTGGAGGGATCCCTTTGGAAAATGAACTTACTCACAGGGTTCAGCTTCAAACTGGTGAATGCCACTTACCACTGGTTCACTGAATTGCTCATGATCCATGACGAGTGCTTCTCCTACTTGCTAAAGTGTGAAAGAAATACCAAGAAAAAAAGATTGGCTATAGCAAGGTAAAATGAAAGAAGGGAAAGCTCAAGCTCCCTAACATCATCCATCGCACACATTTCACTCTTTAACATTTTTTTGCTGACAAAACCTTCTTGTGTGAGAAATGCGGAAAATCATGACGGGCAAGCTTGCTTGCTTAGTGTAAAAGCGATGCTTCACACAACACAACTCTCACAAGGCATAAGACAAAAATGGAAAATGAAATGCTCTTGCTAATGTAACACGAATACTTATATATTTTTCCCAAGAGAGAAACCCAAAAAGAAGAGAGAAAAAAAAGATGAGGAAGGAAGGAAAATGGTTGCCTCCCATCATCCCAGTAAAAAAATCTCTCGTTCTCATGAGCCGCTCGGTAGTGGTAATAGATCTAAACAGTAAACACCTGAAGAATACAAATGACTTTTTGTAATGCGGCACCACCACCAACTATACTACATAAATAAAACAGACAGGAAGAACCAGCAGTAAAAAAAATACTACAAACTACACGAAAAACACTTGTATTTATTTTATGGCTGTATATTTAATGTAAAAATTTTGTGAGCGATGTGTTAAATAATGTATAATTCAGACAGATATTTTATGAGTTTTTCTCTCAGCATAATAACATGAAAAAACATGTACAAAAACATGTATGTTTACTGCTAGGGAATATTTGGTGAAAATTATGTGTTTGTACGCTGTACAGGCCAACAACTAGTTATTTTCTAAAGGAGAGAGAAAGTTTATAATAATAATTTGTTTGTTACATGCAATTTTCTTTCAGCCAGCTTATCCCTCTCTCTCTCTCTCTCTTCTGCAATTTAGGAAGCTCGCGTGGGTCTGGTTTGGTCCTTTTATTTTTCGAGTGAGCAAGGTTATATTAGACTCACCACTACCATCACATTTTTTTATTCAACACAAAACGACTCTTAAGCGCCAGTGTGGATACATAACAATGAGTATTATTTTGTTACCTTCGCAAAAAAAAGTTTCACAGAAATAATAATAATAGGGCAGACTCTCTAGACTAATTCTACCATCGCCTCTTCTGCTTCTGCTCTTCTGTGAATTCTTCCTCAACATGCACACACCCGCAACAAAAAAGCTTAAATTTTTGTGTGTTTCCTTTGTTTCTTTTTTAGCCCATCAGACAGTTTTTTTTTGGACAGGGGAAATTTTTGCAAACAATGCATTTTTTGCAAAAAGAATATAAACGTACATATCTACATATATAATGCTTGTGTAAAATTCAATGCATTTTTTGTAACTGTTCTTCTTTCTCTCCCCTTTTTTTATGGACTTCTGCATCCTACGCAGAAACTAGACTAGCATATCGTCATCCTCATCGTCATCATGTCAAGAGATCCAACATAAAAACGCTGGCCTGTCTGTCCAGAATAAAAAATTGCTTACGATAATGATAATAACACTTGATACATTGTTCGCTGAATGTCTATACGTATTATGTGGTATACAAACAAAAATGTGTACACTTTTTTTCTATATTTATTGTTAGAATAACCTTTCTTTGAAGATTGCATTGTATTCCCATCACAAGGACTACTTTTACTGCTGGCTATATACTGCTACTTATTTCTCTCGTAAAGGGTGCCTTGGTCGGCCCTACTCCGAACTACACACTACCCCAATATTTCTACACAGATACATTATTATATCCGCGTCAAAGTCGTAAACACATCCTTTTTCCTTTTTTACTCCTTTCCTGTGTGGAAAGCTAACTAAGTTGTGTATGTTTTTTTCTTCTTGTTGGCCTAAAAAGATTGACGGATGCTCGTAAAACGGGATTTTAACTTTTAGGCTCCATATCCCTTTTCTTCCTTTCATCCTGCCTGGGAGACTACAGCTTGCTTACTTACTACTACCAGTGTAGTTTCCCGACTTAGGTTCTTCCTGTTCGTTCCAAGATTTTTTTTATGTATGTTATTATTACAATGCGATTTTAGAGGATTGCGATTGCACAATGCTGATCTTATTGTGCAATGTATACATACATACACATGTGCACAGACACAAGTAAAAGGGTGAATAGACAGAGATGCCTTTCCTGATGATTCAATGCAGCAGTATAAGATGATGAATTAGAGGAAGCTAAAATACAGTTATCACACACAAGTATCAAACATTTCATGTTACAGCTATATATATCTCCTTTGAGTGTGAGTCTTTGAATGAAATGAAAAGTCAAAAGTGATCCCGATTTTTTTCTCAATTTTTTGATATTACACGATGTATGTACTATATCCGGTCGGTGTGTGGTTCGCACTATCAATACTGCCTAACCAAAAAAGCAAGTAGACAGAAAAAGAAGAGGATTCTCCTTGAGGCCATCATCAATCTTCCCCTACAATCCAAAGCCTTCTCCATCTTTATTTTTCTATGCTCATCATATCATACCGTCATATTAGAAAATAGAACGTAGTCACATTTTACATCAAGAGTTGGGGAAAAAATGATGATGAAGAATAGTGAGTGGATGATATTATTATGTGCGGTATACATTATGCATTTCAATCAGGGAAAGATATGATCTATCTCGATATCATTACTATTATTATCCTTCAAACCATTTATCATTCTCAACAAAACCCAAGAAAATTTCCCCATTTTTCTTGATTTTTTCCCTTTCTCCATCTTCTTATTTGAAAAATCAATAAAGATAATGCGAAATGTATCAATAACAAGATTCTCCAGATACGAAAGCACATGATTTTTTTGAAAGATGATATTTTTAAAAATATAACTTACACAATCCATTACTGCAACCACCCAAACCCATGTTCGTCTTCTGTAGCGGTTGAACTCTGTCGAATTCACCTGATACGGAGGACCGACTTGGGTCTGTTGAGGACACTTGACTGTAGCGTACGGAGTAATTTTGCCGGTTTTCTTTGGGTGCTTACCACCCGCTGCGAACAAAACCTCGACGATGCAGAAGATTCTTGTTGTATTGCTACTGTTATGTTGTCGTGTGTACTTTGGAAGTAGTACACACAACAATAAAGGATCGGATATGGAAGTACCTAGAAAACTAATGGCAATGTGGGCTGATGTTGTATATTTTCTTGTCTGGCATTTTAGACGGCGGCGTGGGTGATGGAGAAAGTGATAAACAATCTTTCTCCAGAGGAGAGGAGACGATGGTGTGGTGCACCAAAGGAAGATAGACAGACACAGTCACTTTTGGAGAAATGAAAACAAAAACGAAACTGAGACAGGAAAGGTAGATAGGTATATAGAACACTAACCGAGACTTCGAGGGAGATGCCGGAGTGACTAAGAACGAGGAAAACGATAGGTGGTAAAATGTATCATTTTCTTGTTGAGAATCACGACGATGAATCCACACTCATCTCAGAAAACGAGAAGAATAAGAGGCGGTGTTGGTGGTGGTGGTGATGGAGAAGGTAGAGTGATACAATAATCTATGTCGCCACACTACCCTTGTTTCCCTTTTGTTTTCTTTCTTTATGTGCTCAGCTCACGTAAAGTTCAGTGGTTATCAATTACGTGCTTGCTTGCATGATGATGACATTCTCAACAAGCGGATAAGCTATTATGTGCTTGCTATAAAAAACCACACGTAGCACATATAATGTATAGTTTAATGGGGAATGCCTACTTTCTCCACACAATCGCTTGTTGTTTAGGTATATATCCTTTTGTCTTGAGATATCACGATCCAAAGAGTATACCTCCTACCTCCAGTCAAGCTATTATTCTTTTAGGTTCGTCTTCTTTTACGAGAACGACGACATGTATTTAATGAGCTGAAAAAAACTGGCTTGATTCTTCTTGCTTGAAACTTGAAACTACCTCTTGTGGAATGTCACACGTCACATTTGTTTCTTGAATGTAAAACGCTTTGAATAATAATAGTAGGTATTACGCTGTACAAACACAATAAAGCATTTCACAACAAGAATAAAAGGAGAAATGAAGAAGAAGAGATGTTGACAGTTGGAATTGCTGGCGTGTCGGTGAGAGCAAATAGATGAAAAGCTTAGAAAGTAAAAAAATATAAAAAAGAAGGAGTGAAGAGACGAGGATGACAGTGGTACGGTTTTGGGTGTACACGCAATCTATATTTTCGTCTTGTGGTTGGATTTTTTCGGCAATAATAATGAATAGCGAAGCGATCCACGACAAGAAGGTATAATGTTCTCCTTGGAGTCCTCCTGGAGGAGTGTATTTTATGTTTTGTGGAGAGAATGTCGTGAGGAAATTACTTCTTGTCTTTCTTGTTGAAACGGTGCTTTGCTTTTATAAATTATTTGGAACGTGAAACGGCTTATAATTCGTCATGCGAGCTCTGAATGAGGAGAAAAAAGGGAGATGGTTTCATAAGCTATTATTTGCCGGTGTTCAACCTCCAATTTGTTAGGTAGGTTGTTTTGGTGTTGTTGCAGTGGGGTAGCATGTATAACGGTGATTGTGAAATGAGAGGTGAGGTTGTGAACCTCTGGCTTCTTTCCAGTTCCAGTCACGTCAAGTGACTTATTATTCAAGAAAAGTAGGTTTGTTGTTGTAGTGGTTGGTAGTATTATGTAGATGCGGTTTTGTTAGGTTAGTGCTATGCTGGCAATGCTACTCCAGTAAAGAAAGGTGACGTTTAACAAGTTTCAATCTTCTTAGTTCACTACGACGTATAAGCCGTTAATGATATATGCATGTTTTCCAGAAG
Source organism: Entomobrya nicoleti (assembly GCA_034695465.1). Lineage (NCBI taxonomy): Eukaryota > Metazoa > Arthropoda > Collembola > Entomobryomorpha > Entomobryidae > Entomobrya > Entomobrya nicoleti. Next base: position 2,361 of record JAQFZG010001547.1, on the reverse strand, counting down.
TTGGTTATCTTTGGTTTTTGGCAATATACATAGATAGCTTGCTTGAGTATCACGAAACCGAACTAATGATTTCTTAATCCATTTTCCTCTAGAATTGCGTAAGATGAAAGTAAACTGAAGTGTCAGAGACTATGCGTGACAGGATGGGGGAAATGATTGGAGATTTTACTCGTCTCTTTCCACTGCGTAATCTAGGAGCTCTTTGACATGCTTTAATGATTAGGACAATCAGATACCTCTTAGGCGTAGCACAGACAATTGTAGGAGAAAGTGACAAGTGTGCTTGTTAGGTGAACGAGAAAAGCGAGAAAGAAATTTATACTCGTCCTTTTGCATCCAGATTATACCCGAAAGGCAAAAAGACACGGGAAATTTTGAGGAATGTAGAATTTTTTGGTAGAGATTGACGAGTTTTTCAATTACGTCAGTGATGGTACCACCGCTGGTGCTTCTTTAGCAATAGGAGCGAAGACGTCAACTCTGAAAATCCCTCCTGTGATGAATAAGAACAATTCCTTATGCTGCACTACTTCTTGCCCTTTTTTTGTCAAGTGAGCCGACACATTCTGAAGAGGATGACTTTTACAACATGCATACTTTCTGCTTGTCTCAGATATTATTCTTCTTCTCCTCGCACAGGCGAAGGAAAACAAGAAAAGTTTTTATTTTCAACTACTCGATCTCCCAGATCCCCAGAAAAACTGGTATGCACACATGCATTCCTTCTTCAAGAAAAGCACAGTAAGAAGATGAAGAACATGTTGTTGATGTACACTTGTTTGATAAAATATTACTCCTTATCCTTTTGCTCCTCTACCACCATTTCACTTTCATACATACAAGTAAACACATTTTTTTTAAAGAGAGAGGCAGGAAAAACACGTTTTCGTTGTAAAAATTCCAGAACTAGAAAAATGATTGCCTTCATAAGCTTAGCTTAAAGGTAATGTATGACTTTTTATTGGTACTTTTTGGTACCCTGCCTGTAAAAATAAAAAAGTGGACCACTTCTCTTCTTTTTTTCTTGTTCACTTACAGGCCACGACACGACAAAAAAGAAATATGAAAGTTTTATTGGATGTCAAAAATGCAAAGGCCTGGTGGTCTGCTGTGCTGGTATAAAAAAAACGAAAGTTCTCCTCTACTTAATATAGATTTCTTCGCTTTTTCTTTACGACTTTTTCGCTTTTGCAATTTTACCAATAATGGATTGTACCCACCAACATCATGAGGACACTACGAAAAACAAATACCATTTTTACTCCAAAAATAGTTTTTTTTCGTGATGATGTGAGGGTAGCTGATTCTTTAAAAAATCTACCAAGAAAACTTTTTTTTAAAGAAGAATACCGTCGCACCAAGAGAAAAAGGCAAAAGACAATGGGTTACCCTCTTTTCCGCTTTTTGTTGCAGTCGAATAGTCTCACACAATCAGTCAGACGAACGAACGAACGAGAGAGTGGAAGTAAATATGTGTGTGCCGCTTTCAACTGCTGGAATGCATGTGCTCACGGAAGAAGCCTTACACGAGCAACTTATATATGCACATCTTTTTATCCCTTTTCCCAGAAATAAAACTTGGCTTGACTTTCACTATTCTCTCCATGAGAGGAGTCCCTATATGCTTTCCCCCTCTCTCTCTTTTCACTGCTGTTTGCGAACAAGTAGGAGAGAGCGGCGGCGGTGTGGTACGATGGTGGTGTTGGTAGTGGTGATCAAGGCAGTGATCTGCTGATGCTATATTTCCTCCATGCTGTACATCTCTTCCCCAAAAAAGGGAAAACCAGCAGGACTTCTACAAAGAAAGCTGCTAGTGATGAGTTGAATGGATCATGCAATATAGAGTGTATAGCTCTTGCTTTGCCTGTTTATTTGTGTGAGTGCAAGTCTGGAGAAAGTCGGTGGGCTACCTACATTACACACGACACAACTTTTTTTTACAGCAAAGAAAATCGTGAGGGTTATTATTATAACGGCAACTGCTTTGTTTTTTATTTCGATTCAGCTCATCTCTCTGTCCCCCTCTCGCTTTTCCTTCACCACATCTCTCTGTAATAATCCCATGCTTATTTATGTATGTATACCTATATGCAAGCATGCACGCATACATCGCATCGTTACCTAAGAAAGGAATGAGATTGTGAGCAAGTTTTTGGACTTGACTATGCAAGTCACTCCTTTCTCTGTCCACTGGGCTTACTCTGTCTTTCTCACTCTTACACAAATACATATACATTCACACAGAGAACAAAAAAATGCTATTTATCTTTGAAAACTATTTTCTAGTTGTGCGAATAATAAGCGAAACAAATCTACACTATTAAAGTAGAACGACCCTCAACTCAAATTCAATGCGAGTTT
>JAQFZG010001546.1:0-20569 GCA_034695465.1 Entomobrya nicoleti | reverse complement strand
CTGTTGTTGTGTCTAACTGTGATATTACCAGATAGGCTCTATCGGCATTTTTTGTCGTTTCCACCTTCAGTAATGTAATGTTGTTAGTACTATTATGTAAATATTATGATCAAACTGCTTTTGGCTAGAGAGAGAGAGAGAGAGAGTGGGAGAACAAAAACGAAAAATCAATCAACCTCATCATAACAAAAACTGTATATTTGTACAACACATAAAACAACAAAGAAAACAATTTTTTTACAGCTTGTGCTTTTCTGGAACAGACTTCTCTTAGAAAAAAAATATGAGCAGGGTGGGTGTGTGCAAGTGCATGTTTCTCTCCACTTTTTTTTATTGAGACAGCAAGCTGCTTTATGAAAACACGCTGTCAATCTACATATTTATCCTTCTTGTCAGCAAACGACAAATTTTAAAAGTTGGACTTTTTTCATGTACATAAAGACACATGAGTAATAGTTTCAACCCACATGATATAATATCCATAAAAAAAATTATTGTCTATGTCCACGTAATTTTTTAAAAGACAAATTCCCTTGCAATTGTCATTTTTTTGTCATTACGGTAATAGTTTTTTCTTCTTTTTGTTTTCCTTTTTGGCCTATTGAGAATTGAATGCCCAACTTTTATTTTAGTAGGCTGCCCTGCCCTGCCCTGCCCAAAACAGCGTGTTAATATTTGTAGAGGAAAAAAATAAAAATAAATTGTCCAGAGAGAGGAAGATTATAAATCTAAAAAACATGGTTACCCAGCTCAGGTCTTACGGCTCTGGCTCTCGGATGAGATGTTTGCTTATGGGCAGTTTGGCATGGCAAGGCATAACCCACCTTTTTATTCATACCATTTAAAGTGTGTTTTCCTTACATATTTGCAAGTTAGAGGACAATACTCAATATATATATTCTATGGCGATGTAGTCAACCGACCAAAGCAATGCATTCAAAAATAGATGAAGTAATAACAATGAAATAAAATATGGTAAAGGTGCGAAAGGAGATGATGGTGATGATGTTGGTAATGATAATGGTGGTGGTGTTTCTTGAGGTGGAAATAAACTCAATATTGCTGAGCTTGTTCCATACAAAAACCACACATTTGAAAAAAGACTAGACTCTTTTTTTTACACGTTCTTTTTTATTTTACACATCAACACTAAAATGTACGCAAGGACTTTCATAATATGAAAAATTCTAATAGGAAAAAATGGCAACTGCTTTACATACAAACCTGCATCACATCACAATCACATCCAGCTAAACCAACATCTTTAACATAGTTAAATCTGAATGAAAGAGATGCATATATATCGTATCGTACCTACCTACATACAATGTTGAATGTACAACAATAAAAAAATGTCCAGAGAGAGAACGTGTGTGTCAGGTAAAAAGTGAATATTAGCCAAAAACAGACAATTCTTTATATATTTTTTTATTCTGAATCAAGCATTATTATAAATAGTAAGACCAAGAAAAAAAGCAGCATGCCATGCGTGCCTTCTTTATAGTAATGCATAACTAACTTAACTTTACTACGAAAAGCTTTCATCGTCGTCATCACATCATCATCACCATTGATCCTTCCACCATCATTTTTCCGTGATAACTTATTTTTTTGCGTCTTTTGCTTACGTACTTTGCTTTAAAAAAAGAGTAAGAAGAAGAGAGATAGGAACTTTTTTTATGTGGATTGGATTGGTTTGGTGGAAAACGCCAAAAGCAAGCATGGTGAGAAACAAAGTGGAGTAAGTCAAGTTTGTACGTTAACACACGTAACATTAATTGAGATGATGGTGATTTCGAAGAAGAAGTTCAAATTCAACTTGTAGTACTACTCTGAATGGTGTACTACTATAGTGTGTATACTTGGTACTACACAGAGGAAAAGATTACATATTTGGAATGCGTAGATATATTGAATGACCACCAGACATATTATGCCAGGCTTAGGCTAGACCACCACCGTTCTCTCCTCTCAGTCAGTCAGTTCATTGAATACATCAATCTATTGACAATGGTCAATAGCAGCCAAGCCAAGCCAGCCATATAACCATAGAATTCAATCAAGGCTCAATACAATGCTTTTGGCTCATCATTTCGCTTCTAATTATGATTTTTCATCTGCATGTGATCTATTTGTTCTATTATTTAAATTCGCATGATTGTAAAAATGGGCGAATGGGCTTGTAACTCGGTAGTAAAAACTTTTTCTACACTTTTTTTTATCACAATGGTCCGTCCGTGTCCATGTCCTTCCTGCTTTAAGTATATTGAGCATTTTTAGTACTATGCATTTATTATTTTTTGTACATGATTGTTTCTGCACTTGACTGCGCAGAGGACTAGTACAGCTTAAGTACAAAAGCTCAGAGTTTTCCCATAATGAAGACAAGGAGAAATATTAGATATTGTAATGTACATTGTACAATGCAGCATATTATTAAATTTTTGCAAGTAGCAGCAAAAAAATAAGAAGAAGCAGTATCTAGTCTACTATTTGACTTGACACTTAAAAAGTAAATTTTTATGTGTGCATTATAAGTATAGTAAGAAAAAAAAAATGGGAAGAAGCTATGAATTCTCAATGAAGGTGCAGCGTTGTAAGCTTAATCGGTTTCAAGTCTTTTATACAGCCCATCAATTTTTCAATAAATATTATAACATGTTTGTCCGTCTGTCTGTCAGTGGCCAGTGATGAGAAATGTTTTACTAATCCTCCTCAAAAGTTTACATTCGCCAATTTAAATCAAATATACATTCATATTAGTTGTCAATCATAAAAGCAAAGCATAATAAGTGTATAACACTTTATGGCAGCTGTACTTTACACATTTAGCAATTTAATCCCGCAACTTGAGTAAAACTGTTTTAAATTTGATCTTGGTCTTGGTATTGCAACCTTACTTTTGTTTCTCTCAAAGTTTTACGGTTATAGTTATGATTATTATGCTATAGCAATAATTCGCCGTGTTTTAAGTTAAGAAGGCCGGTGGTCCATCATCACTATCACCACCAGCAGCACCATCAACTACGTCATTCAGTCATGATGATGCTGTTGTGTGCTGACGATGAGTTTTTAGGACACGTTTGCATTTGCTAACATTACAAACCTTACCGCAACCATCCGCAGAGAGAAGAGATATGATATGATGTGATCCGATGGTATTGGTTTTTAAAAAACTGGCTGGCAAATATAATGGTACATTACATATGGCATCTTCTCTCTTCTCCTCTGGTCCATCCAAACCAATCCACAATCCACACACTCCATGATTCTCTTTACCATACTAACCAACAATACTGGTTACTTGTCCTCGTACCTATGGCTCTGTACATTAAGTTTTGTGAGAAAAAGTGAGATGATGATGCGGCATATATTGCATACATAAAAATTGTATATACCAAAAACCAACCGAGACCGAGAGTTAGTTTACTTTACTTTGCAAAGAAAACCAGTCTGAATTTTTATGCGTTGCACGGTATCATATCTCTATGATTATGATTACTACCACGACTACATTTACCTACCACAAGCACAATAACTATGTGTGCTCCATCAATATACCTTCATCATCGTCATCATCAAGATGACTACCTACTAACTACGACCGTCATCGTTAAGCCAAGTTAATCCCAAAATAACTAGCATACATGCAACGTTTTTAAAAAGTATGTGTCTAACTGCCCCGCAGTACAGAATGCTTGGAATATTCTTGGAATATAGTAATTATGAAATTAGGCTGTCAATCAAGTTAATTTTTGCAACAATATGAATCGAATAATAATACAATTGTAGTACTATGAAATTATAGATTTTAATTAATTTAAAAAAATTCATAAGAATTAAGATTTCAATTAATTAAATATGTTGATTAAACTGGCGTTTTAAAAATGACAAGTAGAATTTGTACTGTAGAGTTACTATGTCGATGAACCTTTGTGTTTGAAACAAAGCAAAGTTGCAGTTGGTTTGATTTCTCAGTGCACCCGGTCGGTTGGTATGATTTGCACTTTGCTTGCACACTCATCAAATATGGCTTTTTCTACTCTTAATCTGTACTCTGTACAATGTCGGGTATTTTTTTTGCATGCTTAAGAGTTTGTTTTAAGGCGCTGCGGGTGTACCCAGCGCAAAGATGACGGGACAGGGAATTATTGCGTATTCACAATTTTTATTCAGCTGATATGTACATTGAAAAGTAGCTTTTTTATTGGTCCCTAAAGAATCACTACTTAACTTACTCTCACACACACACTCTCTGCAAGCAAGAGGCAAAAGAAGTGCAAACTATGTATATAGCGGAATGTGTGGTGTCGGTCGGTCGGTCGGTGTGTGCTGTACTCCTATACACAGAGTACGTATATTTTATACACTAAGTACATTTTTTACCTATATACATTTTCAAGCTAAAAGGCAGCAAGCAGTCATTTGTACAAAGTAGAAAGAGAGTGATGATGAGATGTTGCGGAGTGAGTGTAGTAACCTGAACATACATACTTTGTGAACAAACGCAAGCGAGAGAGAACCAACTCAACTTTTTTCTATTCTTCAGTGACCGGTGGCTCCGTGGCTCTTTTTTTCCTATTCTTGCTGCCAGCCTTCTGTTTTCCCGTTTAGTGTAGACTATTTGTTGTCTTGCTTTCATTTAACTATGTGTCGTGTCTTTAAAATGTGAAAAAAATGAAGACCAGTGTGAAAATGAACAATTAAAAAGTTAGTTGGATTTGTAGTGGCGAGTTTTTAAAAGGTGGAGTAAATATTTTTTATAGTTAAAAGAGATTAAATAGTGTAGTAATTTTTTATTGAGGGGAAGTTAATTAGTCTTGGTGGATTCAATATTGGAGAAGTTTGAATCTTTTGTGTTCATTGTTGATATTTTAATTATTGAAACAATGACAGGGTGTAAGGTTGAAAGGGAAATTCATTAAGGGCTAATTAGTGTTATTTTTTTGAATGGAAATCAGAGTAATAATGTCTGAATTAGTGTAGTTAAGGTAATTGTTGTGTTGGAGCAGTGATTTATATTATTTATTTATTTTTTGTCTTTTTTGTGTTATGTGTAGATCTTGCCAGTCTTGGAGAGGATCAACAAGAAGAGATAAAGATTTGTGAAGTGAAGTTCTGCGAAATATAAAGACATTTTAGAAACTTTTAACAGTAATTTTAAATTTGGTGGCCACCATGGATGACGGCCACGCAAAGACTTGGGAGGAGGTAGTAAATCATTTTGGAACAGATCCTGAAAAGGGTTTGTCTCCTGATCAAGTGAAAAGGCACCAGGAGAAATATGGTCCTAATGGTAAGTTTAAAGATCTAATTTGTGACATGGCTTGACATGACATATGTTCACAATGATTAAAAAGTGAACCAGTTTCACATTACAATTTTAATGAGTACAACATAATGCTTATTGTTCAACTTGTGACATTTTGTATGTTCCAGAACTTCCCGCTGAAGAGGGCAAGTCATTATGGCAGTTGGTTTTAGAACAATTCGATGATCTGTTAGTCAAAATTTTGCTTCTTGCCGCTATCATCTCTTTCGTAAGTTGTTTTAAACATCAGTTGATTATTAACTCAGTTAGATGAAATATAAATCTAAAATACTCATTTTTTTTTTGTTTCTAGGTTTTAGCCTGTTTTGAAGAACACGAAGATGAGGCTGAAGGAATCACCGCTTTCGTTGAACCCTTTGTTATTTTGCTCATTCTTATTGCCAATGCTATTGTTGGTGTGTGGCAGGTACGACTCGTTCAAACCATTTAAAGATAATGTTTAGTTTTATGTGGAAGTACATCAATGTAATTTTTATTCTGATGATTTGCAGGAGAGAAATGCTGAGAGTGCTATTGAAGCCTTGAAAGAATACGAACCTGAAATGGGCAAAGTCATCCGCTCTGACAAGTCTGGTGTACAGAAGGTTCGTTCCCGCGAAATCGTGCCTGGAGATCTTGTTGAAATTTCCGGTTAGTCAGATAAGAATACTAAAATTGTGAAATCCCTAACCCTAACAGTTCATTCGTATAACTTTACATTTTCTTCCTTACAGTCGGAGACAAAATCCCAGCTGATATCCGTATCGTGAAGGTTTTGTCCACCACTCTGCGAATTGATCAATCTATCCTTACTGGAGAGTCTGTATCCGTCATTAAGCACAATGAGCCAATCCCTGACCCCAGGGCTGTCAATCAAGATAAGAAAAACATTCTTTTCAGTGGTACAAACGTCGCTGCTGGTAAAGCTCGTGGTATTGTGATTGGTACTGGACTTAACACTGCTATTGGTAAGATCCGAACTGAGATGTCAGAGACCGTAGAGATCAAGACTCCCCTTCAACAGAAGCTCGATGAATTTGGTGAACAATTGTCAAAGGTAAATTCAAATTACTATTTTTATCATTAACTAAAGGCTTCCGTGCGTCTCATATTCTAAGTCTAATTTTAATGTGTTTACTGTGGTAGGTTATTTCCATCATTTGCGTTGCTGTCTGGGCTATCAACATTGGACATTTTAACGACCCTGCTCACGGTGGCTCATGGCTCAAGGGAGCTATCTACTATTTCAAAATTGCTGTCGCTTTGGCTGTAGCTGCTATTCCTGAAGGTTTACCCGCTGTCATCACCACTTGTCTCGCCTTGGGTACTCGGCGTATGGCTGCCAAGAACGCTATTGTCCGATCTCTCCCATCTGTAGAGACTTTGGGATGTACATCTGTCATCTGCTCTGATAAGACTGGAACACTCACCACCAACCAAATGTCCGTCAGCAAGATGTTCATTTTCGACAGGATTGAGGGAAGCGACATCAGCGTCAACGAATTTGAAATTACTGGATCTTCATACGAACCAATTGGAGAAGTCTTCCAACGAGGACAAAAAGTCAAGGCTGGCGACTTTGAGGCCCTGCAAGAACTCTGCACCATTTGCATCATGTGTAACGACTCTGCAATCGACTTTAACGAATTCAAGCAAGCTTTCGAAAAGGTTGGTGAGGCCACTGAGACCGCCCTGATTGTCCTTGCTGAGAAGGCCAATCCCTACAATTTGCAAAAGTCTGGATTAGACCGACGTGGAGCTGCCATTATCGTCCGTCAAGATATGGAAACCAAATGGAAGAAGGTAACTTGACAACATTGTTGTTAGTAGTTATTATTCGCATGAGTGTGGATATGAAATCAGAGCATAATGTTTTTTTTGTTTTGTTACAGGAATTCACTCTTGAATTCTCCCGTGACAGGAAATCAATGTCCAGCTACTGTGTACCACTTAAGCCTACTCGTCTTGGAAATGGACCAAAGATGTTTATCAAGGGTGCCCCAGAAGGTGTTTTGGATCGTTGCACGCACGTCCGTGTTGGATCCCAGAAGGTGCCAATGACTCAATCAATCATGAACAGGATTCTCGAAATCACCCGTGGATATGGTACTGGCCGTGACACTCTCCGTTGCTTGGCCCTTGCCACCATTGATTCACCCATGAAGCCCGAAGATATGGACCTTATTGACTCCACCAAGTTCTACAAATATGAAGTTAACATGACCTTTGTTGGTGTTGTCGGCATGTTGGATCCCCCAAGAAAGGAAGTCTTCGACTCCATTGTTCGTTGCCGTCATGCTGGTATTCGTGTCATTGTCATCACTGGTGATAACAAGGTAATTTGAGATTGAAATCACAGCGAGTTATGGGCTTCTTTATGTAACTTTATATAAGAATGATTAAATCTATCATTGTTTTAAATATCAATCTAGAGTACTGCTGAAGCTATCTGCAGACGTATTGGTGTGTTTGGTGAGGATGAAGATGTTACTGGCTTGTCCTACTCTGGTCGCGAATTTGATGATCTGCCAATCTCTGAACAACGTTCTGCCTGTGCTAGAGCCCGTCTCTTCTCTCGAGTAGAGCCATCTCACAAGTCCAAAATTGTTGAGTACTTGCAATCCATGGGAGAGATTTCTGCCATGACTGGTGATGGTGTCAACGATGCCCCCGCCTTGAAAAAGGTAACTTTAGTTCCTTAACTAGTATAAAATGTACTTGCATTTGCACAACAGTATTTAACTAATTTTGAAATTATTACAGGCTGAAATCGGTATTGCCATGGGTTCCGGAACTGCTGTCGCTAAGTCTGCTGCTGAGATGGTGTTGGCTGATGATAACTTCAGCACCATTGTCGCTGCCGTTGAGGAAGGTCGTGCCATTTACAACAACATGAAGCAATTCATCCGATACCTCATTTCTTCCAACATTGGTGAGGTCGTGTCCATCTTCTTGACTGCTGCTCTTGGTCTCCCTGAGGCTCTTATTCCAGTACAACTTTTGTGGGTCAACTTGGTCACTGACGGTTTCCCAGCCACTGCCCTTGGATTCAACCCTCCAGATATGGACATCATGAACAAAGTATGTTGGCCATAATGAGAACTTTTTTTTTCTCGTACACAACGATTTACTAATTACAGTTATTTATCAACTTTGCAGCAACCACGTAGGGCTAACGAAAGCTTGATCTCCGGTTGGTTGTTCTTCCGTTACATGGCTGTTGGTGGATATGTCGGTGCTGCCACTGTTGGAGGTGCTACCTGGTGGTTCATGATGTACTCTGAGGGCCCACAGCTTTCTTACTACCAGCTCGTAAGTGAACGACACTTGTCAAGTGTTTTAGTTATTATAAGGAGGAAGTGCATTTGAAAAGTAACGTTTAATCAATTTAATTTTCATTTCAGACCCATCACTTGCAATGCACACCCGACGGTGAATACTTCAAGGGAATCGACTGCAGCATTTTCCATGATCCTCACTCAATGACGATGGCTTTGTCTGTGCTGGTCACAATTGAGATGTTGAACGCCATGAACAGCTTGTCTGAAAATCAATCTCTGATCGTCATGCCCCCATGGATTAACATTTGGTTGCTCTTGGCCATGTTCCTGTCCTTCAGTCTTCACTTCGTCATTCTCTATGTTGAGATCCTTTCGGTTAGCTACATTTCTTTGTTCATTGATCATTCTAGTTACATGTTTTGTGTTTTACCTGACTGACTTCTAATGTTTATTTTTTTCTTTTTGAAATTACAGCAAGTGTTCCAGGTAACTCCGCTTAACGTGGAAGAATGGATGGCGGTAATGAAGCTTTCCATCCCTGTCATTCTCATCGATGAAACGCTCAAATTCATCGCCCGCAAATACTTTGAAGGCAAGCAGATTTTAATAGATAGTCCTGGAATTATTTTGATGTGGGCTGTTTACTTTGTGTTGGTTATCGTGTTTTTCCCGTTTTAACGTGTGCTCATCATTTTAGCTCTTTCTGAATTCTAAATTAACAAGTTATTCAGAATATCATTGTTATATATCTTCAATTACCGGTCGTCACGTGGCATAATACCTAATTTTTATGATGATATCATTTTTATTGTCCAATATAATATTTTAGAAAATGAAAAGGCTATAATATAATATGAAACCAGTCAAAATGCCTTGAGCTTTTCTCAAGCCATATATAATCGTCCAAGATAAAAAGATCCGCTACCCATATAAAATATGTTGAAAAAAAAGATCTGCATTTTTTATTTCTAAACTTTATTTAATGTTAAATGATTATTCTAGTACTCATACGAAATATATGCGTTGTTGACAGATGTGTATTTTTTTTCTTTCTCGTGTTGACGCTACTAATATTGCTACTACAAATTCTAACACAGCATTCTAATCTAACCATTCCTTTTTTTCTAACACATTTTCTATTATTAAAAATCTACTTCTGCGATTAATAATAACTACTGACTTGGTTTTTGAGATTTTAAAATTATTGAATTTCGATCTGTAAGTAAGGGAATAAGTGAGTGAGGCTGAGGTTTAGAGAAAGGAATAAACTATTGAATATAAAGTGCACGTCATGCACTGAATCAATAACATTCTTCTTAGTATAAATATAATTTTGTGATACAATTGTAAACGGAAAATTAAGTTCAGGCCTTTTATCCAGCCATGAAGACTTGTATAATTGTATAACACTTGTAGTTCGAACTGTCATTGTGATATAGGCTGAGAACTGCTTTCTTAAAAGACTTAGTTATTAAGATGAAGAGAAGGCGACATCAACCAATATTGAAAAGATTGAAAAGCGAAAAGATCATTTATTCAACATGAATAGCAGGATATAAAACACAATAATGTCTCATTATTCTGTGTGTACAGTAATTATGGCTGTGTACAATAGTTAGTTAGCGATACTGAAAGTTTAGATCTTTGAATTCCGTAAGAAGATTTATAATAAGTTGCAGTTAGTTATTCATCAACAATTTAACATCGTGAACATTACTTTGGTGCCTACAAGTCAGCTAAAGTCAAATCTTAATTCAGCTTTACCGCTTACTTGTTATAATAATTATTAAATCATTAATTGTGGTTGTCTTTACATGTTATTTTGTATTTTGTCCATTGTCGTCATGTCGTTTAAATTAAGTAAGGGGGGCTACGTAAATTTTTTATCAATGTACCTTTTTCATTTTATATTATTATCATTATCGTGAATGGCCGTAGCATTTGTATTATATATCATTTCTTGCTTCAACAAGTGTACTAATATCTAAGCGTTCGAAAGCAACTAAAGTTATACCTACTAATTTACTGTCGTCTCTTTAAAGGCGTAAAACCGTGCATAACAATAACAATAATTAATTAAATAACAGATACACTACTACGCTATGTCAGTATTTTATGAGTCAACAAGATGGTTTTTTCTAGTAGAAGCTCTTTTTGCTTTAATAGTAAATAATTGTAAACCTTCATTTGGATTATTTATTTTAAAACGAAGAAAGTTAGATATTAGTCCTATTAAAGTAGGTTAATTTATGTTGAGGGATCAAAAAAAATTAAGATACTATTCAATACTAACATAAACATATAGCCACCTCATTCTATTTTGTACGAAAATTGAATAATTTCCACACAACTTATAAGTCAGATTAGAAGTTATAGAAAGTAATTGCATTACAACTTCATGCAAGCAAAGGTATAAGTTGTAAATGAGTCATGTAAGTGATATAATGTATGTAAAGCTGGAAAAGAATCATGTTCTCAAAACCGTTGTTTGGGGGTGGCTATCATACGGTGTCAAAAACAAAGAAGTAATAATAGCGTAATTGTCCGTAGAGAGGACAAATATTTAGATATCTCTACATGGTATTTGAAAATAAGAGATAAGTTTCTGCAAACATAAATTCATCTATGGAAATAGCGCAGATGACATTTCACCTTTCATCTTGTACAAAGTTAGGCTTATACTTTTTACTACACATCTAAAATCAAAGATAGATTTAAAAAAGAAAGAATTAATGGTCTGTTGAAACATTACTAGTAGACATGTTGAAAAGTTTTTGATTTGTACTACATAAAAATACAAAATAATGCCGTTATATATTCATATACAGATATTTTTAGAGCAGTAAATTCATAAATATATCTTTGATAGCAATCCTTGATTTATTCTGGGCAATCCCTTGGACTGGTTCCTTTGGATCAATGCCCACAAAAAAATGAAAGCTTTAAAGCGATCAAGTGAAGCATTCGATCAGAACTTAATAATAGAATAACTGCAAAAAAAAGATATGAAGTGTTGTGAAAAGCATTCAGGAAGTCGTTACAAATAATTACAAACAATAATAATTACATCTATATATGTCACAGGCACAACCGGCATTGTTAATCTTGTAAAATGATAAGATGCTGTGTGTAGTTAATAATGTCTAAACGTATCTTATTACCATATTATTTTCTTTACATCATACGTACGTACTTAAGAAGCGTAATTCATATTCAAGGTGTGCATTCATTGTTCATCGACATGACTTCTTCATTTAAAAAAATCATCGTGGAAATAATTTGGTTTACTTTTAAGATACATACTTGATAAAGTTTTAATAAATTAGTTTTCTAGGAGAAAGAAAGTGAAAGACGAGTCAATTGTTGATACTGTATATTATTAATTGTAGTATGATTGTGTGAATGTTTTGATGAGATGTTTGGATGATTTGAGTAAATGTTACAACGAAAAAAAGGAAGTACACACCTTAACAGTAAGTTTTTAAAAAATAATCGTTTTACAAGTCCGAAAAGAATGGAGTGTGAGTGAAAAAATTTGCATTTTTGATGTTGAAGGTGCAATTGATCTGCATTATATAACAAAATGTTTGTTGATAAATGAAATTGTTGAACTACTAAGAACATATTATTAATTAAAAAGTAATCATGAGGATAATCGTACTGTATTTGTAATAAAAGCCGTGTAACCGTATAAAACTGTATTGTCTTGTCATACATAATATTACGTAATGTGTAATTCTAATTTAAAATTCTATGGTAGTGTTTCGTTTAAATGTAGCTGTAAAAAACGCATGAACACATCTACTGCGAATTGTTTTATCAACACAGTAACTACGACGAAATTACAAATTTTTTACTAGGCCAATTGGAAAGAAAGTTTTTGTAGAGTCTGTTTTTTAGAAAAATGAAATGCTAACAATGGAAAATTAATTTATAAATTGATTCAATTGATGGGTCATGTCCTTTCTAAAAAAAGAAGAATTTTTCTACTGTGCAATATCAGTTTAATGGCTATTCCTCAAACATTGCAAGCAATATTTTTAACGTTTCATCGTCAAATTGAAATACCTGTGCTTAGTAAGGAAAGAGATTTGGTATCGAATTTTTTAAAAACTTTTCATCGAGCAATTTTTAAAGGAGTTTTTGAAGTTATAATTCTCAATACAAATAAATTTAGGAAAATTAAATATGACTACATTTCGTACATTTTTATGAAAAAAATAATAAAACAACCAAGTGTTCTTAATTCGTTGAAAACGAAAGAAGCATTAAAAACCAGAGAGTGAAAGTCAATAATGAAACTTTAAAAAAGTATTTTAAGAACTGTAATAGCTCATCGTGTTCCTTTTTTTGAATTTAACAGCCAATTCGGTACTATGAAAAGAAACGATAAGTTGCAGGGAAACATAGAGATATATTTGAAGAAAAAAACAATTTGGATAATCATACCGTAAATATTTTAGAGGAAATATATAGCCAAAGGAGATCCTTTTTGAGGGTAGATTTTATAAATGGTCAATCTGCAGGTTTTTACACAAACGTGTGAAATATATTTTGTAAATTTTCATAGAAACAAAAACAGACGTGTCATACAAAATTAACATAATTCGAATTCACATCACCGTTTTTCCTAATTCCCTCTACTAATCACTTTTTTAGAAATAATTCGCAGTGTTTTTATAGATAGTCCTTAGTTAACTGTGTTGTTTTCTAGCATGGTACAATACTACTTCGAGCAACAAAAAACGAGCTCGTTGCGTTTGAAAACAGTAAAAGTTGATAAAACACGATGAACAGTAAAATTGATTATTGTACTGTTCTCCTCACTATCATCAGTAATTAAATATTTTTAAGAAAAGTAAAAACTTGAAATGAGAAAAAAAAACTGGATAAAACCAAGTTTAACCTTGTATGGTTTGTTGTTGTATTACTTAACTATCCAAAGTTGTAATGCATGTTAATTAAAATTATATTTATGACTACACGCGTTCATTTATAAGTATGTATTTAATATTATAATCATTATGCATATACACAAAAAAAAAGATTTAAAAAACAGGTATAAATCGACATAAATAATTTTTTAGTTAAATTTGTCTGCAAAAAAGAGTAATAATTATGGTAATGTTTGAAACTATTATTGAAAAAAAAACAATTGCACATCACGAATACAAAAGAGTTTTTAAAAAAATAAAATAATATTGAAAGTTAAAAAGAAATGGCTATATAGTTAATGCTCCGCAACTGTACTAAAAAGTACAGTTATCATATCATAAAAAAATATTTATTTTGGTGAAGGTACACAAAAAAATTACAAGCTATTGTTTTTGATTTAAATTTATATTTATTTTAAAACATAAGTTGTCCTAGTTCGAGATATTTTGTTTTGGCAATTAGTCGTGTTTAGGTCCTCTAGTTCCTTATACTGCTGATGGATTTTTGAACTTGTCTTCTCTGCTGTTCATGTTGCTGTGGAAAGGTTTAAAATATGGGTTAATGTTTTTTTATAGCTGCTTTTAAAATTTATTTTTGGAACGCATATTGTAAAACAATTTGCGATGGTTGCGCGTGCGCGTTGATTTTGTCTTCTAACATGTATGTCGTAATCGTTCCGTTGTACCTTCGTCCCTTTGGCGCATCGTTGCGTGTTTTGTTGTTTTTCGTCTGCTGATGCGCTGCTGTTCTGTGATCAAACCACTGCTCGTCTCCTCAGGTAATAATAAAATTAATAATTTTAGCATAGATACATTTTGACTTTGATATTGGTACTCACCACTTGGAATTTTTTGATTGAACTGATCTGATGTACATATTTTTTACCCTTTTTTAGTTTCTAGTTTTCTAGTTTTGATTTCTAGTTGTAAATGATTCATAAATTTGGCATTATAATTTTAATGCATGTACTTTTGGAACTTGATCTTGGCACTGGAATGATGAATGAGTTTCCCTATTATTTTAATTCTCTTTTTTATTATTCAGGTCCTGAAGTATCAGCCAAACCAGTCAAATAAAGTGCTGGAACCCTTTTATTACCTTGTCAAATTAAAATACATACAAAAATCCTCAAACTAAGTTAATGGTACACGCACACACATTTCAATTCCTTAAATTGACTATACTTACTAGCTCTTTTTTTTCAAAAATACTTAACCTAGATTTCCTAGTGTGCAGTCTTAAACGATAACTAATTTTGAATTTAGACTTGAATTAACTTAATCCCAAACTTAACTTGAGATAAAGATGCATGTATTTACGAATTAAATTTTAATAACAAAATAGAATGTCACTTATCCGAATTTTCAATAATTGATGATTAAGCTTACCCAACTATGCATTTAATGCACCCATCCCGTTTTCTTTTTATGATTTTTTATATTCCTAAAAACATTCCCTTCACTCTTGCTATTGGATCGTCGTTGAAATATCGGAAATATTGGTGAATGTAGCTCATTGAAAGTATTCATGATAGTATTTGGTAACCCAGTAGAGTTCATGTAATTGTAGCTCAGTTCATACTAAATTATAAATATGGTAATATTTAGACAACTAGAGTAACATCATACGATTCATTATTCTGAATCTCATAATATTCTGTAAATAAGTAAAAGTAGTATTTAGAAAAAATACTAAACAGACTTTTCCATGTATTTAAAATGAAATTTAATGCGAGTTCTTTTTATATTCCGTAAATTTTACAGGTCCATCCGTCGACGAGAGGCGCTAAACGTGACCAGTAACCTTTTAAATTTAAACAACTCAACCCGAGTTCAATTCAATGAACTCGCGAAGAGATTCGGCCTTTATAGATATTGTTTAAAAAAGAAAGAATACTGTATTTAAAGTATATTTAAATGAATGTAATAAATTTTGAAACCGTCACAGTACTTCGGAACCGTTTTAATCCCTACATTATAAAAAAATAATTTGTTACAATATTATTATTTTACCTCTGTTATTATTACAATAAATGCTAATAATAATGGTATTACTTTATTAGAATCTACCAGAAAAAAAATTAATTTTATTCGGAAAGCAATAAGTAATTTTATCAAACCAGCATCTTTTTATTGTGCAGTCGGATATTCAATGCATAATTATATATTTAACCAACCATACGTATCTCTCTGCTCCAAAATCTAGACATATATAAAAAACGTAATCTTTAAAACATTACACATATAAAATAATAATAATTGTATTACAACCACTACTCTTATTATTATTATCATATGAAAAATATGTAAAAAATGATTATTGTTCATGTTATTAAACTTATATCTGTATCTATAATGTATAAAGAAAAAAAACAATACTATTTTAGATTTTTAGAAGACAACTGTAAAAAAATGATGATGATATGAGAAAAATCAAAATAATATACAAAAAAGTCTTATATTTTTAGCAAAACAGTTTAAAAAAAACAAAGCCAAGACGGGAAAGATGATAATTTAGACGCAACCAAAAATACTTTATTCAAAGCTGATTTCATTTTGTTTTTCTTTACAAAAATGATTATTTGCTCTGTCTAGTCACTTAGTTGTGTTGATTTCTCTATATCCTGTAAAAAGAACCCAACAAATTATATTGTTCATAGTTTTCACACATAATCATATAAAACAAATGCAATCAATCAATTCATAGTTTTTCTCTTCTCTTTTGACCTTCCCTTTTAAACTATATCAATTTTACTAACACTATTATTTTTTTGAATTGGTAGTAAAAAAAATTAAAGCTTAATCCGTAAACCCGTTTTATCCTTATTGGTATTTTAAAATCAAGAAACAAATACATACATAAATATTTATTGTTTCTCTTACGATAATAGTTAAAATATGTACATTTATGCAGAAAAAATATTATTTAGTTGTATGTATAATAGAATGATGATGATGGTGAGTTATATAAAATATGTCAGCAAAGCCAATTATTTTTACTGATGATGACAAATAATGATACGAATGTCTTATATGGATATTATATATTATATATATACAACAAACACACACACAAAAAAAATCTTTGCGTTTTCTTCTCGTCTCTCTATATTATTATTATTATGATAATTATCCTTATAAATATTCTATGATATATTTTACAACACTCAGCTCTATTCATTTTACTTATAATTTCATCTTGATCAGCCTTTGTCGTCCAGCCAGGGAAATAAAAAATGACCACAACAATTAATAGACAGAGAACAAAAAAGTTTTGTAGTGATATATATATTAATCGGTTTAGATGAACGTTCAAGATTTTAAGAAGAAAAAAAAAACAATAAATTTTTAAAAAACACAAAACCACAAAAAATTTGACATTTTAAAAAGTGCATGTTTTATTCCTTACTCATCTTGATTATGATTAATCTGATTCCTAACTCGATTGATTTACCATTTTTTTCATTCAATGGCAACACATGACTTGCTTTGAAGCTAAACCTGTATTCCTAATCATAATGATTGTTGTATACCATTAATGGCATATATTTATGAAACGGTAAAGTTCATGTAAAAAAATCCATCAAAATCAGCTTCTCATGTGTATCCTAGATCAATATATTTTTAACTGTTATTATTTTCCACGTAGCCAATGTTTAGTTTGATGTACACTCATTATTTGGTAAAAAAATCTGGATTTAGTAAGTTCAAAGTTCTAAATTACTCATTGTCAGATTTATATAGATTGATATCTGAATAGAGGTTCTGAACTTCGCTGGCGGATCAATAAAAAATTCTTAATTTTTCACTGCAGTCATTCAGCAAGAATATCAACAACTTTACATCAACTGTCAACCATTGAAAAACCAAACGAATAAATAATCATCAGAAATCCATCTTATTTTGTTTGTTTCTCTTTTATATCATGAATACATTAAAAACTGACACTTTTGGATTAATTGTTGCATGGTATTTTTCAAAATGATGTTTTTAATTGGATAAATAATTCGAAAACAAAGTTTAATTGATTAAATTCTGAAATGTTTTCTTTTTCATCCGCATTTATAAACTCTAGTCAACTGGTAACCAGTAAAAACTTTGGATAAAATGATTCTGTATGTAATACATATACATACTATGTATGTATGCCAGTGAAAGTACGTCTTTACCTTCAGCGTGCGCTCATCAGAGGAACCTCAAAGATACAAAATGTTCATCCTAGTCCACCTTTCGCTGTTTTTATGGATTCATCGTACTATCGGAAGGAAAAGAAAAGAATTTTGCATAATCGCCTGTCGACTCTGTGATTTCCTGTCCTTATCTTTTGTTGTATGAAACAGTACTACATAATGTACGTATGTATGTATACATACATGCTATCATGCATCTTTCGTTTAAAAAAATTTATAATGCATAGTATACTATTGCGATGTAACTTTTATAGGATCCGTATCTCTTATCAAAGTGTAGTAGAAATAGCAATGAGTTCCATTCGATTCTAAGCTTGATTGGGTTGATTGGATAGGATACATACGCAATCATAACCAACCAGACGACACTTACAATCTATTGTAGATGATTTTCACAGGATGCAAATATGCAAATGAGAGAAAAACGCAATGCATACCTGGATATTGTATGACACCACTTCATTGTACACAATTTCCACCCCCAAGGAAACTGTATGCACTTCATAAACTATATATGTCATAAATTGATTTAGATAAGGTCTGCGTCTGACCTGTAGGAAGTGATTATGAAACGTTGGTCATTATTGATTTCAATTCAACTTTCACTTGGGGTTATGGATGGATGTAAGAAAAAGGTCACATTCAAATATCACCAAATCGGCTTTTGTTTCCAAGTCTCGCCTGAGGAAAAGAATCGATGTTCTATGTTTATTATAACAACATTCAAACACAACTCATAACCCTCTTTTATTTGAACAATTATTACGTTTTTTACTCCGGATTTCAAGAAAATAGATTTGAACGACCCACGGACTGTCGTTCTAGGAAAACAAAGGACTGCTTTTGGCTTTGAGTTTTGTATTCATTATTAGTGATTCCAAGCTAAAAAAATAAAACTTTTTTCTTGTTGTTAGTCGGGTTGGTCATTGCATTTTTTTGCAATATACACTTTTAAATTAATTTTAAAATACCATATACTTTTGTTGCGCAGTTAAATTTCTTACGATGTTTAGGAGACATTAATGAATCATCTAATTAATCTGTAAAGTTTTTTTGTGTTTTTTTACAATAGTTATAAGAGTTTTTTAACGGTTAGCAATGCGTGTGGCAGAAACCAGTTCCGGTAGAAACAGAAGCAGAAACCGGCAAAGATGTCGGGAGATTGGTTTGACCAGAAAATGTTATGGAATCTGTGGCAGAGTTAATTTCCCTGCTCCCCGGAAATTGGACGAGCCAGCTTGGAATGAAGACGAGGATAATATGACTTGGAGTTGCCGCAGCAGCCAGTCATCATGCTCAAGCATCTCTACCATTACCTACTTCAGTGACTCAAGTATGTAGTTACGCTACAAAATATTTCAGTCTCGGTCGATATGAAATTACAAGGTAAATCATTTAGTTCCACATTGACTTGGATATGAACTCATTTAAATTGACAAGAGTTAACTATGTATTATATATGATAAGTGTATTATTTATTGTTTCCACTGCAGGATCTTCTCCTCAAAGTCAGTCTGTCATGATGATTGATGATTTTCAGTATTTATAGTTATACAACGTAGATTTATTATTATTTTCCAATTTTAAAATTCAGTTTATTTACCATTACAATTTATGTTTACCAAGGTATTTATATGTAGTTGTAATCTATCAAAATAGTTTGTTGTATAATTTTTATCCAACCATTTTCGTGTTCATTCCTCTTAGAATAAATTGTATTCTTTTCGTTAAACTATAAATTAGTTAAACTTTAAAAAATCAATGCTCCACGTTTCACATTATTTCTTGATTAACCCCATATATATTACTGTATTTAATCATTTTACTATCATCAATTTATCATATTATATATTCTTCCATAATATTTACTAATTACTACTACACCACGCCCCATATAGCTTGTAAACTGCTGAGCATCAATTTTTATCCATAAATGGCTAATGTGCGTCTTCATACAAAACCAGCATTATTCAAAATCATCATAAAAAATCATTTCGACTTTCACTAGTACAAGAGCATTTATACCGGCATACCACTATTTCTAAAACATCAGATGGAGAATTAAATTAAATCCCTTCATTATAATTTATCATAATATCATGATTAATTGGTTATAGCATAAATGCCCAAAAATTGCATTAGAGTTCAGCAAACGGATATGATGACCGCTGCAGCGGTATGTGTGCTGCGTTGCGTAGCGCGTACCACCGTCCGTCCCAAATCCCAAACAAGAGATTTTGGAGAATGAATTGGTCAATGAAAAAAAACTTGCATTTTGCCTTTTGGTAAAGTAAAGCCATTGCATTATCAAAGCCAGAGCCAGAGCTCACCTTTCCATGGTGGTGTTTTCTACAAATTACAAACACACGCACACATGCTGCTGCTATCAGGGGAATGGGAAAAGTTTTTTTTCTTCTTTTCTTGCTCAAGATCATTTATATTGCCAAGCCAGCAGTATTGCACAGCACATTATTATCCAGTCCATCCAATCCAGCAGCGCGCTGTTCCAGATTTACTCAGATTTTACAAATTGTAAGCATATCCACACACCAAACAAATATAATTTTAGACCTCTGCTGAACTGAACAGTTATACTTAATATACTTTTCTAACGGAAGTTTACTATAAATTACAATCACAACAGGTGAGAGAATCAAACTAGAAAATATGTATGGTTCATATATATATTATAGTCAGTACAAAAGCAACATCTGTCAGAACAATATGTTTGAGATGTTTACCAATCAATATAGATAGCTAATCAATATTAGTAAACTAATTGTGTGAAATATATTTCGCGTGCGTGAGCTGAGTGACCAGAAAAGACATTTGAGAATTTGAGAGCACAAAAGA
>JAQFZG010001545.1:0-20577 GCA_034695465.1 Entomobrya nicoleti | reverse complement strand
TAGGTAATATATCAGCTAAGTAATTGTAGATAGTTTAGAGTACTAATTAATTGTGAAGTTAATTAATTGTACCACATGAGATGTGATTTAACGCTAATAAATACATACTCCGAAATAGAAGTGATTTTGCATTCATTAATCATTTAATTGCTGATAGTTCATAATCCTGAGATACGAATAAAAGAATCTTCTGGTCAAACTGTTAGAGATTTATGAAGACGAGGTAAAGCTCCTAGAAATAAATCATCAGTTCTAACAATATCTTTCAAGCCAAGCGCCGTCGCTGTCGTCCATCATCTTAGGCATGTGAATTGGTTATTGTGGAGTTGTAAGTAGCCAAGTCTCTCTCTCCGCTCATCTCTCAAGATAGGTTTTGAAATTTGTTTGGTATGCAGTTAAGTATATATGCTTTATTATTGCGTGCATGTAACTTGGCCAATTCAATACAGCAATTTTTAGACAACGATGAAAGGAGTCTGTGTGGCATGGTAAAAACTGGGTTTTCCAATAAGCGCTAACTATAACTTGTAATTGTTGAACATTGCATTGTTAGTTAGCTTTGAGTATAGTGATAGAACACCCATGCATGCGTTTTTTTTAATTTTCAAAGTGCTGAGCATGATGATGAAACTTTGCCGTCGCCGAAAATATTGCGTTTGACTTGAATGGTCTTTTGTGTGTGAGATTACTTATTTGTTAAAAAAATAGTACAAGACAAGCGTTCTGTTTTCAAGTCAAGTGCATGCAACGTATTCAAATTTACTTTCGACTTATTTGAATTTAGAAATTGTGCTTATTTTCGTGTTTTTTTTAAAAGTTGAGTACATAAAGTCATGGTCATGTCATGACTAATTCACGAATTGTTTTGCTTCTATCCTCAAGCTTAATATCTTAGAAAAATGGTACACCACAGGCAATTATGGACCGATCCTAAAATCTGGAGTACACTAATGCGTATAACATACCGACTTGAAATCTTTAAAAGAACACGCAAATTGCTTGTACTACACGACCATTATGTTGCACAATACCACGCTTTGAAAATAATTTTAATTGTGGGCTCTCCCATTCAATAAAACAAAATTTGTAAATGAACAAATTTTTTAACTTGTAAGGCTGCAAAACATGACTTCTTCACCACCGCCACCACCACTGCGCCACAAGAACTCAAACGAAATGGCAATGTCAAAGTGAACAGATAAATAATGTTCGAACTTGGAAGAATGAACAAGCACTCATTCACGTACGCACCCATGTCTCGCCTTGCAAAAAACTTTAACAAAGGAGAGCGTAGCAATTTGCAATTCTGAATAATGTAACCAACGACGGCTCTCAAATAAAAATGTACATTATCATCATCATTATTATTATTGAAAAATAGGCATAGATAATCGCGAAACAGCAGTAGCAGCGCCTTATTTATTGTAACCAATGCAATGTGAAATAATGAGTGCGTCGCGTACAAAGAATTCAGCTTTTTAGAAGAGAGCACGGCTTTAATTCTGAGAGCATGGACGACCTTCTAAAACACACAATAAAACTTTTGATTTTCAGTATGTTACAGTAATAAATAATTGATGCATGCATAATGTATATATGTAATATTTGTTACTATGAATTGTGTGTGACTGTGTGACAGAAACATAACAGAACACTGTATATGAAGCTTTAGCTTAATTTTTTTAATCTTTGAAAGTCCACAGGGTGGGGCTGCTGACCTTTTTCTGCTCTAAAAGCTGTGTAATGCATATAAATAAAATGTTTTAGTCACCGGTATAAATGTACATGTGCATGTATTTGCTAGCATAACTCGTGTAAGTACTTGCAGAAATTTTCGCTGAATTTTTAACGTTCGGGCACTAGTTTCAATGTCACCTTAGTCCAAAGTTCGGTATTAATTATAATGGCGCAACCACTTCAAAATAATTTTATTAGTTTACTAAGTTTTAGTGCTAGCTATTAGTTTGCCTTGTTGCGATTCAGGTTTTTCGCGGCTCGTTATAAAAGGTTCGGGTTTTTCATTTTTAAAAGGGCTCCTGTTTTAGTGGGCTCATTAAACGAGCTGGTGATTTCATGAGGTGATGATGCTGATGATGATGATGATGATGCGATAAAATAGATCATCTCATTACGTATTTTGTATTGTATTACTATTATGAGCAAGCGTATAGCTACTCTAGTTTCAGATATTAGGTGTAGTTAAAGCATTCATTCTTTTCTTTGCCATTAAATTTACTACTTTGTCATTTGTATAGAATTTTGGGTGTTATTGGAGAGAAACAGAAGTTGGAAGTATTCACTAAGTAATCAGTCAGAATACTTGCTCAGGTAACAGTCAATTGCGCATGAAAATTTATTGTACTGGTTTATTATGACTTATGGGGCCAAAATACTGCTTACCATTAAATAATATTTTCATCGGTTTTTCATGTTCAAAAGACAATAGCTTTAACTACAACACAACAGTTTAAAAAATATTATTGTTTGTTTTGCAGATTACCTCAAATTGCGTAATAAAGTACAACACAATCTTTCACCACGCATGCATAAAATTTGCCAATAAAATTGTCCACCTGCGGAACAAATTTAACTACTTGCGCGTGCGGAAGCAAATTAGGAAAACACTTTTGATGTTTTTTTTACAATTTCTTTTTGTTGTATTTTCACACTACATAAACTACATCATAATATTAGTTTTGCACAAGATATACCTTCACATTATCTCGTTTTGTGCGTTGCATTGTAACAGTCATTAAACTTTACAAAATTGAAACAATGAGTGATTGCGCGACGGACAGTTAAAAAAGTCAAAAGTCTGTTGGAGAAAATATTGTAATAAAGTTGTACGTGACATGTGTCCCCATTTTACAGCTCATCATGATCGGCATCAACGCATCATCATTATCATCCTATATCCCAACCAGACAAACAGATTTGAATACATAATAAAATATACCGTGGCAATAGAGCTGCATAGCCTGAAACAATCATAACAATGTTGTATCTCGCTAATCAACTTGTAAAAAATATATTATCCTCCTTCTCAATCCTCCTCTTCTCCCTGTAGCAGCTTAGCTGTATTATCATCAACAGCCAAACCACGTGAAGAAAGATGAAAGGGACTTTTTAAAAACGAAAGTGTTCATGGCATGCATGAATGTAATAAAAAGCCATCTTATTACCATGCACAAAATAGCCACATATAAATAAATAAGTAATGTGTAAACCCTTGTCGCTTTGAATATTTTGAAGAAGTCAAGCACATATGAATGTGGGAAGGGAAGATGACGAATTTGCAATTGATAAATAAAAACTTCCTAAATATTTGCATTCAATGAATTTGTGATTTTTTTTGTTGCATTATTGTGTGATGTTTCAAATTATTATTTTTTTTTTGAGTTGATGCCATGCCATGCACCAAAGCAGAGACTATCATCACCAACGCAGTTTGCTGGTGATGGGGCCCAGCTGCTCATGAGATAACAAAGAAAGTTATATCCCGAGAGGATTTAATGATTGCTTCGATCTCTACTTGCATATTATACCAAATGTAATAAATAGGCAATAATATTTGATGACCAGACATGTAAGCATGTAATTTATGCAGAAAATAAATATCCACCAGTTTGGCGCAACATGCATGAACACGACGATCATGAAGAAGATGACGCTTTCTAGGAACCATCATCATGACGATGATCATACAATGTCTTATATCATCATTCAGCAAATACATTTTTTTAAACAAAGCGGAGGTGGGAAAAGTAGCAAAAAAAAATAATGCTTTGTGGCCAATTCATTTACCAAAAATGCAAAATATGAAATAAAGCATTTTTTTAAAAAACCTCCCACAAGCGCAAAAAATTATACACAAGAAAGAAAGCTTGTTCAACAGATTTCATTATGAATTTGTGTATGCGGGCTGCTATTTGCTGCAAAAAAAACAGATAGCGTGAGCAATGCAACCATGCAGTTTATAAAATTTACTTTCAGCAGACAAAACAAATGAACAATTATCAATGCAAACTAATTTTTTACTCTGAACGGCAAAGCGTGCAAAAATGCATTCAGAAAAAAACAGCAATTTAAATACCCGCAGGAGAATATGGTCACAACTTGATTTCTGATATGATGGTTTAAAAATTCTATGAAGTTGGCCAATAACGATATAAAGAATGTCAGGAAAAAAAATTGCAAATTTTTGACATACAAAGATATCGAAAACAAAGTTGGAAGCCAAGAAAGCTAATCAATATGTGTATTGTGAAGTGAAAATTCTCATTCTCACTTTTCTTTTGCAAAGTTGTCCATATATAGACACAATTACTTGATCACATATCATACAACATCATTGGGTACGCAGTAACCGCATTTTTTATATCCGTTTTTTATTACTGATTTTTAAGCTACTCATTTGCACATCTTTGGATTAGGTACTACACACATCAGACTATGTATAAAACAAGCGCTGATTGTAAATTACACACGATCTTGATCACCCTCATCAACATTTACACACGACAAAGTATAGTGACTCTTTTTTTATTTTGAAAAAATTAAATAAACGAATATTTGTACGCCTGAATAATAAAGCATCAAGCACGTTGTTGTTGTTCACTTTCAGCCTGTCTTGTGCAAATTGCAAAACCGCTCCTTATTTTTTTAAAGCAATCTTTATTGCGAATTTAAACTTTTACACCACGCTTACATTTTCAGACAAAAGGCAACCAACAAAATAGAAAGAGACTTGCCCATGTCCAACTACCAAAATGAACGAGGAGGGTTTACTAAAACGAAAATTTGGGAACTGAATACAAAAAAATAGATAATCGTGCATTGAAGGGATTAAGTATTATTTTTCCAAAAAGGGTTAAGTTCTCTATGTAAAGTAGACACAAAGCAGTGCGGCAAATGAAACTGTTTTTCAAAGAAAAAAAAAGATTCATTAAGTTATGTTTAGTTATATGTACATATACATATTTCGATGCTGATCAGATACAAATATGCTGAATATTTATAGCAACTTAGCAACATGCCGTATAGTTGGTTACAGTAAAAACATTTTGCACGCACGTAATATATTGAAAATATATATACAAGATGTACATACATACATAAGAAGACTGAAAACCAACTAATGGAAGTTGAGATGAGGTGTTAGTTTATGAGCAAAGCCATTGAATATGAGCAAGTAAGGTTACTACAATATAAATCAATACTGTGATAATGGCTAAAAAATCCAAAGGATCAGGCCACTCAGGCCAAACCCATATTTCACTGTATACTTTGAATTTTAAAATCAAAAGTAACAAGGCGAGGCACCCCACTGTTGTCGTGTATCCACATGTTTATACATCTCGCTCTCTCTCTAGTTGTATTGAACTTTGAAAAGATAACTGAAAAGGTAAGGCGTCGAGAATAATGGAAAATGAAAGCTACCTATATCTTTTACCAGTCTCTGCCTCTCTTTTCATGTTAGTCGACTTGATCAAGTACATCTATTGTATGTATGTTATATTCAATATTGGCAAGATTGAAAGCTCGAAAACAACACTTTCAATGGCAAATTTCTTGGTATGCAAATTAAAGAAATATTTATACATGTGAGTATATGGCGCACTTTGAGGAGAAAATCGTTTTTAAGCTAAAAAGATATTGGTCAACAAGAAAATTCTCAAAAAAACACTTTAGCTTTCATGAAAAGAAAAAGTTCGCAAACTTACCGAATTCGGTGGGCCTTGATGTTGTTGTTGATGCCGATGCCCTTTTCCAGTGTTATTGTGATGATGATGATGAATATTATGTGTTGGTGGTGGTGGGATGGAGGAATCTAGAATGGGATGTCCAGTCCCACCTCCTCCTCCTCCAACCATATTTCCTCCAGCAATTGCCACTGTGGCTCTTCGGTTGGCAATATTATGTGCATTTGAACCATCACAGTTAGCATTGTTACCAGCGCCAACATTGTTAAGTCGACTATTACTATTGGCTAATTGTCGGTGAGCTGATGATGTGGACGAGTTAATTGCAGAGTTTATGCCAAAAGATGCACTGTTTCCACCACTGCTATTGTTTAAACCTCTAGCAAATTGATTATTGTTGGTGGTGTTGGCGGAGGGATTTCCTCCACCTGAATGAACTGCATTCAAAGCCCACTCCGACTTTGATCTTTCAGAAAGACGATACTGGTACAAGGGATGATGAACATAATGGTTTTGGTTATTGTTAAAATGGCTACCACTGTTACGTAACTGATGTTGCTGTTGTTGTTGAACACTTGGATTATCACTGGTTTTAATCCCATATATGCTATTTTGTTGTTGTTGCAGTAAATCTACAGGACTTGAAGAAT
Source organism: Entomobrya nicoleti (assembly GCA_034695465.1). Classification (NCBI taxonomy): domain Eukaryota; kingdom Metazoa; phylum Arthropoda; class Collembola; order Entomobryomorpha; family Entomobryidae; genus Entomobrya; species Entomobrya nicoleti. The sequence goes on along the minus strand of JAQFZG010001545.1, from coordinate 14,225 downwards.
TGTTATCACTGAAAGTCAACGCTTGTCGCGCACTGCTTGTCTTGACATGCTGCTTAGAATGAGGATGATGCTGAAGCTGACGATCATCAGTCGCAGAGCTAATGTCAATATTTGTGGTATACAAGAGGGATGCGTGTCGCGTGTTATTGTTTTGTTGATTGTCACTTCCGCTGTACAGATTATAGTTACTTCCAGCATTTGTCATTGTTGGCACCGGGGGAAGCCCATTGTCCAGCCAAGACAATTCCCGACTGGCATAATGTAATCCGGGATTAGATGGGTACTTGTTGTATGATTGTGCACCACCATTGTTGCTACTACTGCTATTAGTATTGTTGTTTGAATACCTTAAAAGATTATTTATGCTGCGGTATTGTTGCTGCTCATAAATTTTATTACTTGTCAAAGTCAACAGATTAGTTTGACTTTGGTGGTGAACCGGTGGACCATTGGATGATGATGATGCGTAGTAGAGATTTGTCGATTGATTATGAGCTAAGGGTACATGAGTAAATGTGGCATTTGGATGGGTTGCATCCACAAGCAGATCTTGATGATAGTGGCTGTGTTGACGACCTCCAGGCTCCAGACTCATCATTTCCATGCCATATCCTATGCCCCCGTCCGAAGGTCGATTTAGAAAGCGGTTTGCACTACTCTTACTTTTTACGACCAACTGAGACTCCGTCTTGGATCTGACTAAGGGTGGGTGAATATGATGGTGCTGAAGATGGTGAGAATTGAGTTTGCTTGTATTATGACTACCTTGTGATTTGTGAGGGATGGAGGAGGATTTACTGGTACGTGAACTTTCGGGTGTGCCGATGCCATTGTCATTGTCCACTCTCTTTTTACTACTTCTTGAAATGTATACACTGTCACTTGTGTCCATTGTTTTCCGTTGTGCGGCTGGTGTAATAGGGGCGTTGTTGGTGGTGATTACATTGTTATTTGTCTGACGGCCTGTTGTTGCCGCTTTTGATGAGCTGTTTGGTGTGGACTCTTGATTTTTAAATGACGAGGATGGAGACATTTGTTGTCGGTAATTGTTGACAATTGTCGCCGCAGTGCCTGATGTCAACGTAGAAGATGACGAGCTAGAGGAATGCTGCCTCTTGGCTTGAGACAGGGATGATGTTGGCAGACCTATGGCACCTGAGGAGGAGGACGAAGATGACCCTACCCCGATACTGCTACCACTGCTGCTACTGTTCAAATTAACAGAGCTGCTGTTTTGGCTACTATTAGCGTTTGTAATTTGTGGTGGCTGCCTCTTCTTCCCAGGGTTTGTTGTGCTACCGTAAAAATCCGCCGCGTTTGCATTGTTTCTACTGGTTGATGGGGTTGCTGAGCCCTGTTTGACATTTGTTCTTTGTGGCTTGTCTTGAACTTGTCTAGTGGATGAAGAAGAAGGAACAGGAGCATGATTGTATAAAAACGTTCTGGGAGGCTTCTCTGGTGGTCCATATACAACACCTTTTTTCATGGCTGTTGATGATGAAGCAGGCGATGATGTTGACGCAGCAGCACCCGCAGCCACTTCCCTTTTGGCCACGCTATTATTTGCCGTTTTAGCAGACGGTGATTGATTTTTAGTGTTGGATACCAACATAGCTTGTTGATGCTGCTGAACCTGAGGATTGCGATGCGGAAGGAATGAATAACTGCTATTTGGACTGGGCAGACCAAATTGTTCTTTTCTTATGCTGGAAGGTGGGTAGTTTAACGGCGGAGGAGGAACTTTTGGTGGAATTTCCGACGTAAGATTTTTCTGAGGTGAATGCTGTTGTTGCTGCTGCTGCTGCTGCTGCAATAGTTTGCTGTTGGGCGGTTGCGACTGAAATCTCTGCTGTTGTTGTTGCGGCTGCTGCTGAACACTTTGAATCATTGGCACTGCGTACTCCACCTCATTCAACATTTGTTTCAATTGTTGGGGCTGCTTCTTGCCGCTGCTGTTACTATTACCACCATTATTGTTATTACCGTTACCATTGTTTATGAACGCTGAACATGAAGATGATGACGAATCACTGATTTTCAGTTGATTGTAAATGTCAGTGACCTGATACGGGGTTACAACATTCACAACCCTTTGCAAGCTGCTGCCATGATTATTGTTATTATTATTGTTATGATTGATACTATTGTTTGAAAGATTGTCTGCTGGAGTGTTACCAACATGTTGATTGTTGGCATTGTTGTTACAATTTTGTTGAGGATAAAATTGATGATGAGGATGATGATTGGCGAGGAGATGCTGTTGCTGCAAATGCTGAGGAGGCTGATTACCAGCATTGTTGCCACTGCCAGTATTCCTTGCAAAGGCTGACGTTGCACAAGGTTCATAGATTTGAGACGATGATGATCTTAACGATGACGACGAAGATTTATTGCTGCTATTATTATTATTTACATGAACGCGAAGACTAGCTGCCCTTTGTGCAGGACTACCCTTAGAAACACTATTATTGTTACTATTACTACTATGGTTATTATTATTAGCTACCATGAGTTCGTGATGGGGAGGATTAGTAATGCCACCCGTGGTAGAAGATACTGTGCTCTCATTCTTTTTACTATTCTCACTTACACCAGCACGGCCCACCAGATTAACACCACTTCCACCACCACCACCACTTTTGCTGCTACCCTTCATTGATTGTTTTTGTGTGTTGGGATTGTCACGGGTTGACACACATTTCCTTGTTGCGCTGTTGAATAGGAGAACAGCCGAGTTTAGGATATCTTCATGATTTTGCCCGACACTTGAAGAATGGTTGCTGTTGACATTGGACGACGAAGTAGCAGAGTCCAAAGATTTCACTCTCTCCACGACCACCTTCGTCTTTTTTGCTACTGCAGCAGCAAGCATGACTGCAGAGGAGCTACCGTCTCCTGCAGCTGCTGAAGTGGGGAAGGAGCTGACGTCCTTGTGCCGGAAAGCATTTCGTCGTTTCACTTTCCCACAAGCACCAGACCCTGACGAGCAGGATGAAGAGGATGTAGGGGTGTTAGCTTTGGAGCCGGATTCTCGCATTCCCCCTCCACCCCCTCCTGCTACCATATGATTTGCAGAACTACTGCTCATTACACCTTTCTCGTTTTTACTCTCTTCTGTGATGATTTCGTTGTTGGGATTTCTGCCATGAGTCCCAAGAATACTTCGCCTGTTTTTTGTAACCGAGGAAAACCCATGATATGAATGATGGGAACTTGTTGTACTTGTATTGCTGGCTATGCTTGAGCCATCCCCCAGAACTTCGTCGTGCCTGTCAAAAGCTATTGGGATATTGGTCTCTACTGCTGGGTCGTCGTCATGCTCTACGTCATCAACATCCTCTTCGTCCAGATCGTCAACTTCCCCTAATATTCCATCGTCGTCAACATCATCCTCGTCTTCCTCCTCATCAGGGTCAACGACGTAACCCTCCTCATCTACAATTATACTATTACCTCTGGCATGACGATGGTGAACAGTTACCACTTCATCGTCCAAGATAATAACGCCTCTTCTCTTATTGTCCCGCTCCAGAGAGGAGGATGAAGCCCCTTCATTTTCCATACGAAGAGTGTTGCTTATGTAGATCCCATTTCTTCTACCAGGCGCTTCCGCCGTAGCTTGTGCGACGGACACAGACATGAGCAAATCTTTTTCGGATGCTGAACGTTGTAAAGTAGATTTGTCCACAAGCCCATCTGCAAACGCTTTAATATCTCCGCTGGTTCTACTTCGGCTTACTTTTGTGACACTTTTGTCAATTGTTGGGTTACCGCTGAAAAACTGACGCCCACTTACACCAACACTTTGGGAATTTTTTAAGGGTTTCGTTGATTCGGAGGTTGAAGGTAATGTTGACTGGTTGGCTTGCTGTGGAAATATGGTGGCCGCAACCACAGACGCTTTTCGCTGTTCTACTTTGTCGTAATTTTCAAAGCGTTGACGCAAAGTGGACACTTTGCTGCTGTTATTCCCATTCCCATCCATCTATGAAAGAAAAACAAAAAAAGGTTAGGCAAATAAACAATAAATACTTAAAGTGCACTAATAGAGCCATTAACTATTAAGATAATTTTTTAATGGTTATGAGAACATGATTTATTACTATTACAAAAGTTATGTACCTATAAATAAATATGTTTAATTGCGGTTTACATGTAATTTTGACATAAAAAATATGAAAATATTTTGTCATTGGATTGGAATTAGACATGATTGACACAGAGAAAAAAAATGACTTTTTAAAAGAATTTATTTGTCACTCGATTTGTCTCCCAGCTAACATTTCTTCAGTTAATAATTCACTTATCCCCCACTTCACAGCCACAATACGGCGTCTTTAAAAAACCATTTTTCTCCTTTTCTTAACCCTTTTGTGTGAAAATTATATCTATATACCTAATATTTTACACACATATTACTTAATTGAATAATTAGTGTCTTCGTCGATGAACAATACACTTTGAGTTTTTATTTATGATGATATGACAGTTGTATTTTGTATTGTGTAAGTTTCATATATTATTCCAATAGGTACATACATACATGGGTATATATACTACGTAATATACTAAACACTAAATGGAAGAGAACCAATGGCGATGATGATGACAATGAGAAGAGGGTTTTACATTTATCACAGCACTTTTTTGCGAGCTATTAAGCTGTAAATTTTCTACAATAACTATAATTATAAGCCTGCTAATTATAAGAAGTTTTTAAACAATAAGTTTGCAATGCCTTGTAATATTTTTTCTAGTTTAAAAGTGTACATTGCAAGTAGAGAAGTATACAGACAGATAGATAGGGAGAGCGAGAGACTTTTAAAATGAATGTGCTATGCGCAGTTTTAGAAATTGTAAATGAAATGCAATAAAATGAAGCACAGAGAATAATTACGGGACATTAACATCTTTACATAAAGCAATTAATGCGTTAAATGCTTACATAGTTTCCTAGATGTAGGTATAAACGTGTAACAGAACGTCATAAAACGAATGGAAATTACTCATTATCCTTTGTAGCCGCAAAAGTACTCAAACGACAATTTACAATGCAATGGTACAAAACCTCAACATCCTCTCTTGCTCCGAGTCTAATTGTAATTATTAGTATTTTATGTCGTCTAAGAAGGATAATCTTGATGACGATGAGGATAATGGGAGTAACTCTACCCTGTTCGCAAACTAGCACCACCACAAATTCTTATATAATAGCTCAAAATGAAGGGGTAAATTGTTATTCAATTTTGAATGCTGTAACTTAACTAAATGGCAAAACCGTCCTTTAATGGAAAGTGTCAGGATTGGATTGTATAGCAAAATAAACTGAATTTGACAACACCAACGGCCGGGTAGACAGACTGCTAGAGAAATGCTATAATGTTTCTCAAATGTTTTATTGTAGTAAGTCCTTCAGTTAAAATCAATGTTTTAATGCAGACAATGAGATGTAGTAAAGCAGTTGACATTTTGAAGAAAAACGCTTTCCATTAAAAATTTCAATTGCAGTTTTGTACAATTTAGAGAAAAAGAAAAGGAATTAGATATTAACTTGTCTTGCGTTATTTAAATATTTTTTTCAGGGAACGTTATGAGTATATAAAATGTAAACACAGCTTTAAATATGTAGTTCTAAAAAAAAGTAATTCAGATAAGAAAGGGTGCAGCAATAGACAAGGCACAAGGCGGCGTTTCTCTTTGTTCTCTTGTCAATTACAAATTCATCAGCTTTTTACACACAACTCATTCAAAAAAAAACATTTTATGGGAACAATTACTAGTAGTTATTTACAATCAAAATCATAATATAAGCACAGCTTTGTTTAAATTATACCATATTAAACATTTATCTGGTCATAAGTAAACAGTCAACGTTTTACTATTACTATTATTTGTTGAACTTATTTACATACACAAGACTGTATTATGCATGCCAAATAAACGGTATAATAACAACATTGTCAATTCACAATTGTGATTATACAAAGTGCAAAAAAACAAACATTTTTTTTAAATATATGGCTTATCAAATCAATGAATGAACGCACGGGTATATTTATATTTTACGGCACTCACCACCACGCCAACAAGTCATTTGTGTATTATGGACGATTCACGATTTACATTGATTGTTAATTTGTATGCTTTTTTTGCTCTGCACAAGGAAACTAAATAAAAACTAATATATATCTAGACTAGACTACATTCCCTAACAAATACCTTCATAAATTGTCGATACTTTTTATTTCTTGAGTTGAATTCACTTCACTCACGTCGTCCATTACCTCATTGCCTCACGTACATTTCATTCGTGCATAAGTACGTACGAGACTATAATATTTATAATCCTTGGAAGTAATAAAAGGGAAGCGATAGAAAAGGTCCTTATCAACAGGCACTTAACTTTTTATGAATGAAAAACACACATTTAGAAAGAAAAAAATGAAAGGGAGTGGAATGGTATGACGGTGCGGTGTGGTGGTGTAGTCGTATTTAAGATTAAATTATTTTACAGTGCTACAATTTGTATATTGTACTATTTTAAGACACATCATGTTACCAATACATACACCAACGGGTACAAAAATGATTTAAAAACCTGTGAACAGGTGAAATACTGTTTTAGCACTTCTCATATGAACGTGAATGAATTTGGAATTGCATTAAATTTGCTAGAGTATGTTTCAAATACATTTATTCTCAAGTGTTCTTATACTATGTTGAGAAATGTATGGAATATAGGTATAAGTTTGATCATGAATATTGCAAGAGTACCTTGACTCGTCTTTTAAGTAGAGTTTGTTTTGCTATTTATACATGAGGTCTTTAATATAATGTGTGCTTTACTTTGTGAGCGTAACAAGTTTTTAATCTTAAATATGCACAGTCATCACGTGTCCTCCTACGACACTCTTCATTTGTATCATTTATATATACATATAAAAATGTAACCCATTTTTATTGCAGGTATGTATCAAATCTAAATTAACTGTTAAAGCTTGGAAAAATTGGAGCGGATGCTTGTGGTAATTAAACAGAAACCGTGAACTGAAAATCACAACAACATCAGCAACAAAAAAAGTGAAATGATTAGATTTGTCTTCTCTCGTAGACTGTATGTAATGTATGCATTAAACATTAAATGGATGTTAAAAAGTTTTGCTAGATTACGACTCGATTGGATATGATGATGATTTTTTTTGTTTGAAATAAAAGTAATGACAAGTAACACATCACAAGTGTGAGAGGCTTTGCTTTTACATAAATAAAAACAATAGTGAATCAACAAACAAGGTGGTGGTAGTAGTAGAAGTGATGGTGGTGGGACATAACATGCAAACATGAATTGCATGCAAGGATACATCATAAATAATTTGCATAGAGACAACAGAAGAGTTAAATCAAATCTCATCAGCCAGCCTAATGGCTTCAAAGAGAAAAAATAGAATTGTCGATCAGTTTTTGGTATTCTCATATGACGCTGATATATTGATGTGATGCCTATTTTATACCAATAGTCAATCGTCGTCAATCTCAATTTATTTAAGGTTTTTTTGCTTTGACTTGTCTGAATCGATTGTGTGCGTATGCGTGTGTGTGTAGGTTGATGTACGACGACATGACATGATGCATTTAGAGAAATTTTTACTGATTGTGAATAGAAACGAGTGGATAGACAATGCAGGAGAGGACAACTGCTTGCTGCCGATACTTAAGACAATTACTGATTAGTCAAGGATTCCTTCCCTATTATAACAATGTCCAAGGCCAAGTTGTTTGCAAAAGTAAAAAGGACTAATTAGTCGTGATGAAGATGAAGAAGCATCCATAAATTTGTTTTAAAATGGGTGGATTGGATAATCATGCACGCTCATGATTATTTGGCGAACTATGGACAACGCAGGAGACATAATGTTTTTAAAATATACAAAAATCTGATTACTCCAAAGTTTTACTTGAAAATGATATCTTTTAAAGTCAGAAGTACAGAAGTTGACCAGAAGTCCCCGCCGAAAATAATACAAAAGTGTGAGACTGTTTAATTAAACGTTTCTTTAAAAAAAAGTGGCGTCTTAACTGTGTACATTATATCTGCCAGAAAATAATGATGCTCATAAAAGCGGTTCTCAGTTTAAAAGCCATTATTTTTGTGTGTGAAACTTTAAAATCCACTTTGATGATGAGTAATTCCTTGTAATTTTGATGATGATGATGAGTAAGATGTATAAAAGAACAAAGGCACTGATTGAATGCCCACTTTTTATATGGATGAATGGATGTATGAAATTATTATGAAATTACCAACTGAAGTATAAACTCCAGAGAGAGAAGTGATTGCGTTGCGTACCACTACCTGCCACTGCCATACATGCCAGCATTGCTAACTTTGAGATCCCTGCATATTTTACCACTTATTCATCTTTATTCTTGCACATAAATCGTATTGTCAGCAAGCACCTGTTGCTTACTTCACGGAATTCTATTAGCACAAATTGCCTCCCAGCCTTTTTGCTATTTTTACAATTACTGGTTTTTCTTCTTATATTTTTTATTTTCAAATAATAAAATTTGCGCTTCCCTTACTCAACTTAACATTCTTTGAAGATTGCATCATGGATAGATGGAGAATTAAAAAAAGTAGCCAGTTGTACGTATGTATGTATGTGGAGGGGAGGAGGAGAAGGAGGCACACAGTATAATAATCGGTCAGTTTTTTTTTCTTTTTCAAATATGCGGACAAACGAGCAGGTTGATATGTTTTGATGTTGTTGAAGGTATGTATTTATGTATTCCCTTTTTTCTGCAACATTGATCGGTGAAAAAAATGCTAAAATAATATGCCATAATAAATGACGCGTTGAGAGGATTGGTAAAAAAAGAAGTAGTCAGAGTTAAAAGAAATCGCCCTTTTTCATATAACTATACTGACAAACACTATTATACTTGTTACAAATTATGTACAAGCTATTGGTTTTATGTTTTTGTGTGTTCACATTTTTTACTTTAAAATCCAAGTTCAAAAACAGAGTAAAGAGATGTTACATTACATAGTTACAATGCAATAAACCAAAATTGATCGTTTTGTAGTTTAGTACACAAGCAATATTAAATATCATTGCAACTTGCAACTCTAACCTGTCTTTTATTCCTACCAAACAGCTTTAAACCGTAGGGTTAAATAAACAGTAGAATCTTGCCGGATTGACACATAAATAAAACATCATAAAAATTATAGTCCACTCTGGAATACGATTTGATTAAATGTGCTCACTCACATTATTGTACTCTTTTGATTGTTGCAATAAATCAGCAGGCACACAGAGACATACCAAACATTACAAACTGTATGACATGATAGGATACAAGAATAAAAAGCAGCAAACTCATGAAATGATGGTCTACTAATTTTTTCCTTGCTGTTAGGTCCACTATTTTGCGTTTTTTTTTTGCTAGTTTATCCTTTTTGCCACACATACACTACATGCTGATCGCCATCGCGATTTTAATGTCCAAGGTCATTCTAAAGGTAACTTTTTTTAAAGTGAAGTTGTAGTTCAGTTCGATGCGATGATCAGAGCAACATTTTAATTCTTTTCTCTTTAAGTTTGTAGTAAAAATGATGTACTTGTTTGTGTGCATGTGTATGTGCGATGCGATAGTCAAGTCGAGTGTGATGTGCCAAAAGGAGTTTGATAAGTTGATGGTGATAGTGCTCACCGAGTTTACTGGCAGTGTATACTAAATAGTATGTCGAATGCCGATATATCTGACTTTAAGTGTAATGAAATACTTTATACCATTCCCATTCCATTATTACCATGTTCTTATATCGAGTTATGTGTATATATTTGCGTTTGTAAACATATCATGTAAAGCATATTGACATATTAAGATGTAAAAAAATCTGTGTAAGAGGACACGATTTTTATTGTTCATCGATAGTCAAGTAATCAGGCAATATAGGCATTGTTCGTCTGAATCAGCTTGCATTCTGAATAAAAACATGAGCACTACAACATAACGCTAAGTTTTTTTTCTTCCAAACTGTGTCTAAATCTAAAATAGACGCTTACGCATTTTTGTATATGATCATGATAGCCAACTTGACTTTGAGGACAACCACACGAGTCATGCATGTATATCATCATGATATCATCTAGTATCAAATACAGAGTTGCATTGAAATTTGCAAATCCCCAAGAGTATTACAAGCTAAGAAGTTTGCTAATCTAAAAGACAGAAATTAGATTTGCATGAAGTGACATTCATTTACTTTAAGATAACCGACAACTGACAACGATGTCAAAATCAGTGCTTGACGCTGCCGCTATCATTGTCTTAACGCTGACCACTACTACGCACTTTAGTCCTTTTTAAGCAGTGTAATTTATCCGTGGCAGAAGATGTTTTAGTCGACCTGTTCTGTTTAGTTCATTTCTAATCTAGTATTCCCATGTTGGCTAGTATGCAGAGTAAGATTATGTAAAAAAAGACATGGCTAAGCAAACATAGAGGAATGATAGATACGTGCACTGTGCACATACCTTGATATATCATTCTATTGATACTGTAATTTAGCTTTGCCACGACTAAAAAATTCAAAACGCACTTTACCTAAATGTTTACCAATCAACTTTTGTGTTTATCCTTGTACCTTTGAAAATCAGCAATGTTTTGTATTCTACATTATCTATGCTACGAAACATATTGTGATAGAACGGTCAATGCAAGTCGCAAGTATCAATCCAACAATAACTCGCCGCGTAGTTATGGAACCTTATTACGAGCATTTTGGTTTTAATTAGAGTTTACCCAAAAGCCCACACAAAAAAACATCCTTTGTTTCTTTTTAATTCTCGGGATTTGGCTTGCTCTCTACTGACAGCACTTACCCAAGAAAGATTTTTTTTTTGCAAAAGCCAGGAATTTATGGTAGAAACAATACAAGTCCATTTTAACATTGAAGCACGCCTCATCTACATCAGGACAAGAATTAAATGGCTCCTCCGTAACAAACATTCATACAAACATACAGTATAATTGTTTAGGGTTCTTCGCAACAGTTGTTTACTGATGGATGATAATGACGACCATCATCATCCCATCCCAACCCAAGACTTTTCTACGACAAGACACCACACACCATCATCACCAAACCATTAACCAGTACACAGGTATGCATGTATTTTATGCAAGGATGCAAAAAAAAAGACAGGAGCAGCAACAGCATCATCGCTCGCTGCTCTCTCGCATGGCATTATTATCTAAAGACTTGACTTGTTAGTAGATGTGTTTTGCATATTTCTATCAAATACTTTTACTATTGCAGTAGTGGTAACCTGTCGAAATGCTGTTTCTCTATTGCTGCTGCTCCTGCTACCACTTCAATTAAATAGTAGCAACAACATTCACTTCTGCCCTCATCATCATCTTATCACATAAACAGTTTTTTTTCTTCTTCTTTGCTTTTCTATGCATTGTACATTTTAGCTTTTTTGACCAACAGCAAACCCTACTTGCCGTTGTTGTGATTGCGAGAGTAAATGGCAAAGAAATGTGAAATTGTTGTTGTAGGGCCAGTGGGGCCTCCTCACCCACTACTACCAAACACCATCACCACCACTATTTCTTCTTCGTCTCCTACAAATAATCACGTAGTACCTATCTATCTAAATGCCATGCTGCTGCTGCTGCTGCTGTTGCAAACACGACATGTATTATCTTCATGTAAAAAAAGACTTGACTTGTGCTGCGGTCGTCGTCGTGATGTGATTGTGATACACAGAGAACTGATGAGATGTGAGTGGAGAGAAGAAGATGATGATGAGACTTAAGACGACTTTTACAACTTATACGAGAAAAGATCAAGCGGAAACCTGTTTATCACCTTTAGAAATTTTTGAATGTATCATTATCATGTAGTCTCATATTATATTATAATAGCATTTGATATTCTAAAAAATATATATGTATACTTATACTTGATGTGTGTGTTCAAAGAAGGGAGAGAGTGTGTCTGTATTTTTGTGAGTAGCGTGTCTTTTTTTTCTATCTCTCTTGCTAAAGCTGTTATTGTGTGATGGTAATAATCATAAAAATATTATCAAAGAAAAAAAAACAGAGTGGTCGTGGCTGTGGCTGTGGAGGGATTTACCATGCATACAGATCCATCCAAAAAGCCGTGTATATAACATTGTTAACTTTGCACAACAATGAAACAAGTGATCATGCAAATGTCTACAAAAAAATGTATGAAGTTTGAGTCGGAGTCGGGGTTTATTTTTATTCTGCCGAAGAAGAAGAAGAAATTAATGCATAACCTGGCATTTTACATATAGGCATTACATGCATTAAATACTTGTTATATCTCCCATTTTATATAATACTCCTCGTTGTTGTTCATTTATTTAAACTCTGACTTGACTTGACTTTTAAGATGATGATCATGATCATGATGAGAGTGTACGTGTCGCCCTGCTGAATATATCCTTCTTACTTAATACTCTTGTATTTTTAGAAGTTTAGGGTGTATTTTTTTCCAAAGGAGAATATAAAACGCATCATATGAATCATATCATCATCACATCACACACATATCATTATTATTACATTATACTACAAGAACCATCATCATCCATCCATATAAAAACATGTAAGTATAACATTCAAACTTTGTTGGCTTGCTTGGTAAAGTTTAGCTGGTGGATCCGACTGTGACTGTGATTGAAGAAGGAATAGATATTTTTTAAACAATTTTACTTGGAATTTTTAAGGGGCAGCCAGAGGTCGTTTTTTCACCTTCGCTTGCTCCTGCTGCTGGTTCTCAAGATGTACTAGTCTAGTACACATGTTATATTACTAGTTTTCTTGTTCTTCGTCCTCAACTCACTTTTTTAAAATTATGTATTATAACATCCCATCTACTATCATGACATGCCATGATTTGAATGCATCCCCTTTTTTGCCCTGTGTGCGTTGTTGTTAATGTTGTTCTTCTCCTTTTTGCCTCTCCGTCCATCCGCTTCTTCAAACTCAACTCGCAGCTTCTTCTTCTTCTTCCTCCCATTAAAATGAGTAAAGTTGCTTTAATGTTGCTATTATGTGCGTGCACTGAGGATGAGCACTGAGCACTCTGCAATGCTTTTCAGCTTTTTATGATGAACCTTTTTTCGTTTCGTCCCATCAAAATCGTCCCTCTTTTTCAACTTTTCATTTCAATTTCCATTTTCACTAATTTCCTCAAGGTAAAAGTGAGTATATCGTCGAGTGTAGGGAGTTGCTGGGACAACGAAAAGGGATTAAAATTACGTAGTATACTTATTATGTAGTGTGGATTGGATGGATACAAAGCTCTACAATGTGTTCTCTTGTGTAACATATTATTACTTTGAACTATATGTACCCAAACGTACGTAGAATGTAGACGTAATAATAATTCCATGTTTGTCTCCCTCTCTCTCACACAAGTTGGTTGTGGTGATTAGGGTTCCTTCTAAGAATCCTTTATTAACACATAATTCGTAAGGACATAAATACATTTTATGAGATTTTTTTCTGGTGCAAAAAATAAATGAGCTACGAAGTAAAGTACAGAACGTCATACTAGAAAATGAGACCGTAAGTAAATATACTTATCAAAGTGTAGTAGACAGACACCAAACACTACACAGCTAGAGCTATTTGGCCACCAATTCTATAGACCTTGAAAAACATATTTGTGGAGAGATTTTGAACTTTCTTAAATCTTTAATGTACACATTTTTACTTTCGTAAGTCGGCCTGCAAAAGATTCCTTTGTGAAATTCAACCCTTCTCTGTTAGCATGTATTCAACAATTTTATGTTTGCTTCGTTTAAAAATGAAAATACTTTATGACATTGTGTACATATGTAAAAATCCCAACCGGAAAACGTTGATCGTCAAAGGATTTTTATTAAAATGAATTAACGATCCAGTGACATTTACAAATACATAATATGATGGCCTATAACTAGTAGTTTCTATATTTCCATGCACCAAGTCATTAATGTCTGGTGGAGACTGGAGACAATAATATTCAGCAATAACACATACGTTTAAATCAACTGTAAATATAGCTTGTCGTTATAAATTTTGTCAATTATTTATTTTTACATCCTTGCTTTCGGGATGATTTATCTGACAAGACATACAGCAGTATTTCTTTTCGTAATGGACTTTACGCAATTAAAATATTCCTACTGCAT
>JAQFZG010001544.1:0-20578 GCA_034695465.1 Entomobrya nicoleti | reverse complement strand
TAATTCATAAACGCTTTATTTTAATACTTGTAAACGTATGCTTTTGCATTTAATGAGAAAATTTGCAATTTTTTATGTCAGGTGTGAATCTATGCATGCCGTTTTAATTGGTCTACAAAATATGTAAAAGGGTAATAAAACTTTGGAAATGACATACGGGAGAAGTAATTAAGTATTCGTCAATATTACAACCACCTTACCTAAATCTCATCATGCTGCCATTCATCCATCCTTCAAATATTTTATGTTTAATAAACTCATTTCTAACTCTTATTCTTTTATAGCTCAATCCTTCTTTACGATTTAGCGAAATAAACATTATATGAGCAAAATTTTATTACAAATTACGACATAAAGTGTAATAGCACATCAAAATGCACTTATGGTAATAATAGTATGCGTTTAAGACATGAATACAATATGAATACATATATATATGTGTAGATACACAGATCACGTGTATACTTCTTGTCCTGGAGTTATGACTGCCACCAAAAAGTTGGTAATACATATACCTATTCAGCATTCATGCGGTTGACAACCAAAAATATTTTCATTTGAAAATCTGGAAAACCTGCATATTAAACTTGAATGCATGCTTGTATGTGTGAAAATAAAATTTCATGTGGAGTTCTCCCTATAATCCATCTGCTTCCTTAAAACCACACAAACAGCATACGAATCACCACATCATTCACTTTTCCCCCAAAACCTAGCAGTGAAAAATATTTTAGCCAAGTAAACAACATTATTATCAGTTTTCCAGATATTTTTTTATGAATGGTTTACGCAGCCGCAGTAAATGAATTTTTAATCCGTAATAGATTGTATTTGCACCTTGCCGTTAACCATATGATAAGTCTCCATAAAAATTTTTTTGATCCGATTGTTTTTCAGTAATACAAATGTATATGACTGACTATTAAATCCATAAATAAAAAGGTACACAGATTATCAGATGAAAAGTATGTATGTATTTATATTCATCACCATATTATCTCTTTGTATTCTATCATTGTTTGGTATGAAAATAAAGATTTTCTTTTTCTTTTTTTATATTTATTAGTGCACTACCTATTTTTTGTTGCTTCTCTGCTTCGTGCCAAGGAAATGTTGTCCTTAGCCAACAATTTCAAGAAAAATAGGCCAAAAAAGAAGACGTACAAAGATGCAAACTTGTTCTCTTCTTCAAGAAAAACATTTCCCTTGGCAGCAATGCCATGCCATAAACTGCAATGAACACTTATAAGCATGAAATGGAAGTAAGGTTTACTTCGAACGTTCGAACATGAAAATGACAGCAATGTTACTACACACATAAATGAGCATTTTTTTCTCTCTCTTTTCCTTTGATGTGCTTTCTCTTATTGATCCATTCATACGAGGAGAAGAAGACGAAGAAGAAAAAATACTATTTTTGTTTAGGCACCCACATAAATGCAAAATAACCAAAAAAACGTAGGATGTAGGTATTTACGTATTTATACATGTATGTGCAGAGTTTAGTTTTAGACGATTCAATAAAAAATAGATGGATGAAAGGAATGTCAAAGAGGTACAAAAGAGGAAAATGCACACAAGTTTAAGTGATATCCCTTTTCTTTTAATAAGTTTTCTCATTGCGGAAAGCAAAGAAAGAACAAAGTTTACATGTAACTATGTATCGTATTGTAAGATAGTCTCTACGTGTGGGTGCTTCCACAGTTCCATACTTGTAATACTTAAACCACACTATTCAATGCATAAATATATATTTGTAGGTACATATCATCATAGTATGTATGTATGTTCATTTAATTATATTCAGGGAGTAGAGAGGTAGAAAAGTAGAGAGGAAGCATCTCACTTTCATTTTGGCGTCAACCAACTTATTCCCCAAGTCTCTCTTTCTTATTATTATTATCAATGGTTTTGGTTGCAATTGTGTGATATGGAGAGATTACTCTGTATATCCTTCGGAATTCTGCTTCAGTGACTATCGGTGGTGATGCGATGGTGCTTCATTGCGGTGTACTCTCTACTATTATTATACTCTCTTTTCTCTCAATGTGTTATGTTATGACTATTACACTACCATTGCCCTTTTCACTATGATAAGTATTCAGAGAAGAGAGAGAGAGAGAGAGAAAGACCATCAACTCACTTCGCCATACACAGAGTATTTGGTTGTGCATCACTACTTTTCTCCTGATGGTTATGTGGAAAAGACGACAAAGAAAAGAAGACGAAAAAAAAATCTCATTCGGTGACAATGACACTACTATACTTTTACGTATAAAAGGGTTAGGAAGCTTTTGGATGTGTAGATGTATACTTTCTTCGGTATAGTTATAAAGCTTGTCAGAAGAAAGAAGAAAAGGGAATCTTTCATTACGCTAATAGAACGGGTGTGAACCCGGCCAAGATCGTTACAACTTTGGCTGGGGTAATGACTTATATGTCAGCCGCATAGTACGACGATGATGGTAGTAGTAGTAGTGGTGGATATGGTGGTCTCTCCATCCATTTCCCAATATTACAATTCACATGCATTCCTTCCATTTTATATCGTATTTTTCCAATCATAAAAATATATAGTGAGTAAGTGTGTTTTTCATCCACCACTGGAATTGGCAGTTTGTGAAGAGAAATGTAGAAACTCACTAAAATGGCAGGCCGGAAATGGAAATGTTTAGGGCAGGTGTCCTGATGAAAAAATTTGAATTACACATGTTCGCCAGTGTGGGAGTATGTATCACTTTTGAACTAAATGAAATTATTAACTGTTATTTTACGACTGCAGCAAAAAAAAAATGGATTGAAATTTGAATGCGACATAGAAAAAATTGACAAATTTGTTGAAATAAAAGGGAAAAGTGTGCAGTCAAGTCATGATCATGACAACTGGATATGTAGATGTAGCAGAAGTTTAGCAGCAGCATCACAATCAGTTACGAATTTCATTAGAATAAAAAGTATGGAAATAAATGAGAATCAAGTGCGTTTTCTCTCTTTTCAATGTGTGTTCCCTTTTGTCTCGATGTTGACGAGAGAGATAAAACAAAAGAATCACTTTGTGAAATGGGATGACGATGATGGAGTTTTTTTTTCTAAAAAGAATGTGAAGGGCTTTTGGAATCCAATACCAGGTACTCTTCCATTTAGATATGGGTACTATTCATATTTTTTCCTAGAACATGGAACATATGTTTAGTCATATCATCAAGGCATAGATTACTACTGTGTGCTGTGATGATGACTGTGACAACTGAGGAAAAAAATATGTGGAGAAAGGGATCCGTGTTTGCTTTTCTCTTTTTTATTTTATTTCTTGGCTTGGCTACCTCATACATAAATGCATATAGGTCATGATGATGAAGCAGGGTATAAAGAATGCCCTGTGTCCACAAAATCATTTTAGACGAGGACACATGGTGGTAGTATATAGTGATGGGGCTCCTGGTACAATTGACTTGGTGGTAGGCTTGGGGGCGAATTGAATAAAGCATTTTGGCATACTGTACCGGAAGAAGTGGATTGATGAAATGATCTGTGAGTTGAGTTGAATTACTCTGGTCGCTCTGCCCTGGCCTATAGTAAGTACTAGGAATCAAGCTGCTGCTATGTTGCTCCTGACTATTTTTTTTTGCTTTCTACTGCTCCCTTTTTCATCATCCGGTCCCTCCGTTTATTTTCCATGATGCCTTTTATTATTATTTTTGAATGTACCTCTCCCATTATATATCTGTTTTAGAAATGTTTTCAAAATGGAAACTTTTGTAGAGCAGAACAGCGGAGTTCTCGTGAAACACATAGGAAATGGGCATATTATTTATAATTTCAGGAGAGTTTCTAAATGTGAAAACTGAAATAGCTGCTATCAAATATTATCGTATGGTTGGGGGTATAGCGATTCTGCGGAAAATGGCTCCGTGCTAACTTACTATGCATGTAGCATATTATATAAAGGAAATAATAGTTGCTCTACCGTAAATACTGTAATCATGTCCATATGCTATAATAATAATAATGTAATATCTACTAAAGGCGTAAATACTACATACATTACATTACACTGGTCAAGTAAGAGAGAAAGCAGTGTTGGTGATTTCCCGTTTGTTTAACTGCCAGTTTTATAGGAGAACAGGAGAAGTGAACTGTAGCTTTCTGGTAACAGCTGCTTTTTTTAGACTAGAGCAAGCGAACAGAATCGTCATCATCATATCGTAGTTGGATATGTATGCTCAAAACATGTACAGAAAAAAAAGAGTACTGCACACAGATTTGTTGACTCCATTTTAGCATAAAAAAAATCCGTTTGACGTAAGTGAGAAATAGAAACTACGATATCAAATATGAAAGCAACTTTTTCTATCATGCAAAACGAATGGACACACACGCACTTTTCAAAATTTAAAAAGCGTACAAGCTGTTTATCTTGGATTTTCCGTATAAATTTCGCCTTGAGTACCATCATCATTTCATATGCCAACATTTGTTGACTTTTTTCTGGGTTGATGACTAGCTCTCTCTCTCTGCTCTGCTTCTTCTACATATGCTGTTATGGAAGTTTTTATCCTCTACAAATATTTTTGCGGGGCTCCAGAGTTCAGTACTGACCAGGGAAATTGGAATGAGCTTTGATTATTTTTGTTGAACTTTGGACTAGTGCTAGCCATACCAAGTAAATACTAAAATGTTTACAATAAAAGGATAATGTGTTAATGATCCATATAGTTTCCCAAAGATTTTCAGTTTTGCTAAGCTTTATGATAAACATAAGTTTTATGTATGTACATATGTCCGTCGGGATATTTTGAAACAATTAAAACTTTCCCAACCGTATGCAATCACATAAACAGCTTGTTATATCATCCGACGAAAAAGATGAATTTGGTTTTTAATATGATTTTTATTAAATATTTGAGAACTCTTGTAGCTATCATTCCTAAATAATAGCTAGTGCAAAACATTATTATTCATCCATCAACCAAACAGAGGCATGTACATACTTTAGTAGGTTTAAAACATTGGTTTTTGACCAGCAGCTGGTATACTTTTACCACCCATCCCATTATTTCCTGTGCTTCTCATGTAAAATCCACACGAAAGAAAGTAAAAACGTTTTTCCTCATTCATTGAAAATTCAGCAACTTGTTTCCTGTTTGCTTTTGGTGTGATGGTGGTTTTACAATGTACCTACGTACATACGTACAACGACGAGAAACGAATTCCACATGTGTATAAACAAACAAGAAAGATGTGATGGGAAAAGTTCAAATGTGGAAATGTTTACCTTTAGAGTTTTCAAAGATTTTAGGTTCGCCATGAATAGTTGAATGAATAGAGAAACCGAAAATACACAGAGGTAGTACGTACATAAGTGCTTCAAACAAGAAGTACCCTGTTCCGTACAGCATGTCTCTTGATAAAAAAGATAAAATGTTTATGTGGCGTGCATATCCGAATAATAATGTATGTTGTTGTGTTGTACATGTATGTATAAATGATAACCATGATGTTATTCAAAGGCTAAATTTTGCAGATATATTTTATATTTCACATCATTTTGCAGGATCATGCAAAACAACCATGATAATTAGAGTTTTTTTTGCAAGTTTTGTACGACATGAATTCTGATTTAATATAATATTTGCTAGGCATTTGATAGTGAATGAAGATTATAATGATGATAGACTAAACATGATCATTAATATTACCACTTTAATTCTGAATTCATTCAGTACACAGTAAACTGCAATCAAAAGATTCTTTCGTCGAGTGTATAGTCATTGGAGCAAAACTAACTATTCTTTCAGGTATTCAATGGTTCAACTAGGTACCTTGGTTCATTCTGTTTTAATGAAATTTCGTTATATTTGTAAGCAGCAGGGAAAATTTATATTTATAATACTTAAGTTTAGTCTGGTCTGTTTTTAGAATGATGATTTGTCTTTCAATTGTGGATGCAGATGTTTAAGATTCTTCCCATTATAATTTCACCAACATTTATCACAAGTAAATTACTTAATACTTAATCACTTACACGTATGTACGTCTAAATTATAACAATTTGATTTGATTTTCTTCTAATTATTAAATTACTTAACCTGTTTACATTTAAGCGCACGCTTTATACATAGTATCAACCCATGTTAAGTAAGCACAGGATTTTACGGTATAGTTCTCATAGTTTTCCATCTTATAAAATGATCTTTCTGGCTTCTTTGAGTTGTTCTTGCTTTCTTTCCCTTTCACAAGGGAGAAACTTTTTGGGGAAAGCATAACCACTTTTTTGGTCCAAGTTTTGTTATTATTGTTGTGTCTCAAAAAGTTGTGCCGCTGTGCATGATTTCTAATAAAGACATGCCAACTGCTGCTGCTCTAGAGTTGGAGAATGTGTTCCATGCAAGTGTGTGTATCTGGAAAAACGAAGATTTTTTTTCTACTCAGCCATCTATACATGAGAAAAGTACTTAATAATATTACGACAAAAGAGGAATTCTTCTTGTGGTGAAAGTGTAGCAAAAAGTTTTCACCAAGGCACATGTACACACACACACACATCTAACTGCCTACTTAAATGAATACATCTTATATATTTTATATATATTGTATGCATTAATGTTACAACAACAGTAGCATACGTTCCATAATATTAATAAACACTATTTCCCATTACACGTACAAAAATACACATAATCAAAATAAACACAATTTTTTCTCGAACAATCCTTGAAAGAAAGCAAAGAAAGAGAAAAAATCTATAAAAAGGAGAAAATGCGTCTTTTATGAAAGTAAAGCACTGTATTATGAAACTATGTTTTCTTCTATCCTTTATATGTCTTGAACATCATCAACATACACAAAAGAGTTGATTCTCCTTCTGGCTTCTTACATGACAAGGAAGAGACGGACAGAAGCAGAGCGGAAACCCGTGTGCTTTTGATGAATAGGCAACCCAGACAAGTTTATACCAGCTTAGAATAGAAATGCACACAGTGAAAACCCCCCAAAAAATACATTGTTGTTATTATTATTGTGCCAGTAAATAAACTGCGTAAAAAAAATCTTGCCATTTCAGTTACAACTTCATCACCACTGATGCTACACTACACTGCTCGGTTACAGAAAACAACATGCAGCTTTTTCCTAATGTCTGAGTTGGACAGCATCTAATTCAGCAAAATGGAAAGTTAGACTGTTCTGGTGGCGAGGCAAGTCGAGTCAAGAAGAAAAAAAGGAGCGCACAAATTTAATACTTGTTATTCCAGGATTATATGGCCTGGCCTGTGCAGTACATTATCATTTTCCTCAACTTTAACTTACTTTAGTACGATTTATTCTCTACATCTTTACTCCTTCTTTGTTAGGCTTTTTGCACATCCTTTTGTAGCCCTACGACGATCGTGATTATCATGATCATCATCACAAACCGAGCAGCAGCAACAACAACAAAAAAAATCTCCACGTACTTATGCTTACTTTTGTATACACACATATAATACTGCTCTTTTGAAGTTTTTTTTTTGTTTGAATTTCTACTTTTACCCTTTTTTTACATTTTTCATCATGATGATTATGTAGCAGTACAGAAACAAGACAGCAACTACACAAAATGGTCAAAAGCAAGTTTGCCCAAAAGCTCATCATCATGATCATCATCCTCACATTTCTGCTTTGTACAAGAAAAAATGTGAAAGTGACCGTTTGAAGAGCAGTTTTTTTTTCTCTTCTCCTTTTTTCCTGAAGAAGGAAAAAAAAGGTTATTAAATGAAAAGGCAACATCGCATTATTGCTGTTTTTCTGTATAAATGAATTCATTTTGTGCATGTAATATACATAAGTATCATATTATTTGATGAAATATGTGCATTTTATTTCAGTAAAGTGAAGTGAGTGGCATCAATAGCAGTAATAGCAGCCAGTAGTGTTTCTATTCAGTATTCTCACTAGTGCAGAAACTAAAGCTTACGGTATTTTTATGCAAAAAAAGGCAACAAAAAAGTAAATGTGTATGTGCGTCTGAATACATTTTCCTCTCTTTTTCTTTCTTTAAAAGTCCAGCAAACAACAACAAGTACTTATTCTGTGTTATAGTACACAGAGAGCTTGCACTTGAACAATTTATGACTACACAAGTTTATGGCGTAAATAAATGTGAGCGTGCCATTGCTCGGATCATTGATGCCTATACTCTACACACTCACACAGATCTTCTACTTTCTTGTACAGTATGTGGGTACTGCTGACGTCGACATCATTTCTCTCCTCCTCAACAACAACAAAAAAAAACAGTCGACTGAGCAAACGAACCTAGGAGAATAAAAGGAATTATGAATGTACTGCTGTCTGATACTTGGACCTTTTAACCATGTCTTTCTTCTTTTCCCTCATCCATACATACATACATGCTTGCTTTCACTTTTCTTCATCATTTCACTTTAGCCATTGGCAATTTTGCTGAACGAACATTCCTACGCCAGAGAGGATGCTGCTGATGATGATCATGACGAAAGTACCAACACTATACATACTGCTACCATCATCACCACAAAACGATGTTGATGATGATGATACTTCGCTTTTTCATCCTCTACATCACTTCACTCTGCTTTCTCTCTCCCTCTTTCTAAAAACTGCCTCTTCAACAAGACATCTCTATCCATTATAATTACACACACAAGCAAACCTTCTAAGCTACTACACTATCATCACCGCCATCCACCATAACAACACAGTAAAATGCTTCGGTTCTTTTCACTGCTGCTGCATGTACAAAGTTCGGTTATGTTGTGAAAGAAAAAAACGAAGAGAAAAAAATGAGATGTCCGGACTATGAGCTAGACAAATGACGTGAGTATGATGTCTTGTTCCTCAATTTTTTTTCTGAGTTGAGTTATGTATAGCTTCACAATAGCATTATAATAATATCCAACATGACGAAATTTCACGAAGCATAGTAAACGTATAATAAAGTTAAGCTGATTGTATACATCATGTGCTGATGAATCTGCTTTGATGAATCAATTATCTTATAATTATCTATTATGTAACAAGACTGACAGAGTATAAAAGGTTTTTCTCCTCTTTGACCTTATTTTCTTGTTCTGACTGGAAAGACGATGATGGTTGATGGCAAAGATGATAACAACAATTCGCAAAATTATTTATATAATACATTATCCTAGAATAATAATGAGTTGAAATGATGTCACAAGAAGTTATGAAAGAGATGATGGCCTGGCATATCTCTTCTTCTCCTGACAGTCCTTATAATTTTATACAATTTTAAGAAGTGATGAAAAAACAAGTTTTAGTTGTGCTTTTAGTTTAGCAAGAGCTTTTGTCAAGGAAGAAAGTAAGGCGGTGGGTGGGTGTAGTAGTATTTATTCTGCTTATACTAGAGATAAGTTCCTTCTCTGTATTTTCACATTCAGCTTTTCTACGTTTCAATGAACTCTTCTTCTTCTTCTTACTCGTCGCCTTCGTCTCTCCATCAAAAACGGAACAGAGAGAATGAAAGTAGACAAAAGCACAAGATTACAGTGCGTGACGAAGTCTGTGAGACATGATGTTTTTGTCGATGCAGCAAAACTTTCATGTTCCTTCGTCTTTTTACTCTTCTTTGCTCTCTTTCATTCTTTCCAATTTTTTTTTTTCGCCTGTTTGTTAGAATGCGGCGGCTCCGTCTTTTCATTTCCCATAATATGCATGCATATGTATGCATATATGTTTCTGATTTTTTTTATAAGTGTCTTTATTTGATATATTGTATATGTGTATTAATAAATGTGGGTTATATAATATATCACAGTAGATTTACACAGTATTTACTGTTCATATACTGTATACATAAATGGCAAGCAAGCTCATTCGGGCATTTTTACTGCCACTTTGGTAGTCTCTCTGCTGCTCACAATATGACATGATACTTTTTTTTCGGGGTGTACTAGTATACAAGTAAACCACTTAAGTTAAACCATGTACAAAAGTTTATATTTCTCAATATTATTATGCAAGCCTCTACCAAAAATTTTGCACGTCTTTTCTCTGGCTAAACAGCTCAAAAGTGAGTTGGGTTGTGTGTGTGTGTGTTTCTTTATTTGAGCCTCAAAATAGTCTCCTTGTGCATGTCACAGCTTTTACGGAGATTACATTAGTTTCAGTTTCTTCCTTTAGCACACAAGTCTTGAAGGCATAGCTCTATGTACGACCTATGGTATTTGTGCAGTTTTCTAGATATCCCGGGAAATCTTTTTATTTTGATAATATTATGGATGGTGTGGTGGTGGTTCTTGCTTGTTTCCTGCTGCTATCCCTATTACCACACTGGAAGTTGTACTGAAGCATAGCCATATAATGTATGTGTTTACTGTCCACCTATGTACATATTTCCTTTTATATAGATATCCGACTGCAGAGGAAGGATGACAAACAAAACCAAGTTGACCAAGGATTTCCCCTCTGTTGATTCGTCTATTAATGAAGAGAAAGCTCGACATTGAGCAGCAGCCCGTTTTTATGAAGCCCATTCCCAACTTGTCTCCCTTTTAATTCAAAAAACTTATTCCTTTCTCTCGTCTTCGTCATAAAACTGTGTGATGAGAGGGTAGGAAATGAAATAAAGGAAAAAAGGAGATGAGAGAAAATACAGAAGAGCTAGCAAAGCAATATGCTGTGTAATGACAACACATGCGAACAAACTGGAATATGAGGTAATCACCAACCACTATGGCTTTTGTCTGTGCTCGTTCGAGAAATTTTCTTTCTATTTCCCCCTGTACATCTCACTATGTTGGCATGTTTACAGGGAACAACGCGAAAAACCACTAATTACACCGTCAGATACATGCCAAAAAATTTCACTAAATGGGCGACTTGTTTGAAGACATGCCAGAGAGAGAGAAGAATGAAACGTCTTTGTCTCCCTATCTCCACCTGATTTTCTAAAAAGGCCAAAATGGCTTTTACGGACAAGACAGGCATATGTGCTTGCTGTACGACAACAACTTTTAAAAGCCCCGAAATGACGACAAGACTGACTACACTTCCGACAATGCTGCTGGCTTGGTTTTGTTTGTCTTTCCACATTTCATTCATTTTCTCGACACATTATATCCAAAGCTATAAGCCATGTTATATAATACATGCATATATGTGTGTGTTGTGTGACCTTCTATTTTGCTTCACTCATTCTCATACTGTTACTCTTACAACATGATTAATCAGTCAAAAAGGGGAAGAAACCACATTGCTTGCCACGACCTGTGTGTTTAGTCTGCTGCTTCATAAGCTAAAAGCATGCATGACACCACGACGCTCTTCCACCCTTATCACCTAGCCTTCCAAGCATTCACGGAAAGCAACTTGTTTGATGGATAATGGTGGTGGCGGTTGTGATGATGACGATAATCAGGTTGGTGATCACGATGATGATGGTAGTGGTTATGTTTTTCTGAGTGAATCCTGTAATCGTCACACACACCAACAACATTATCATCATTTATAAAACATGATGAAGAAGGTGTATAGTGAAAATTGTTTTTAAACAGAATTCATATAAAATGCTTACAGTCCGTGCGCCCACATACTTCACTCTTGTGATTTGGTGTGCTAATAAGCGATTAAGTTGCTTTCTTTATTGTAAAACTGGAAATCTCTCTAAAAAGTAAAAAGAAGATATGTATCCAGTGGGCGTTTTACCGCCGTAACATGAAAGGGAAAACAAGAAGAGTAATGGAGTTTACACACGTGAAGAAAATCAGTGCATTTTCTTAGAAATAGATACAAAGTTTTTAGATTCCTTGAGTTTCGCTGAAAAGTTTATTCTCGTCATTATGTGAACTAAATGTCCTTCCTATGTAGTTGGAGAATTATCTGCTATATGCTATTGCAAATATAAATAGTTGCATACTTATTTATGTTATATCCAGCGAACAGCAGCATTCGCCTTGGAAAGGTGAAAGGTTGATAAAATTGAATGCTTTTAGTGCTATCCAAATACAAGCTAGGTACTAAGATTACAAGAAGGAAATGGCAAAGTAATTCTCATCCCCTTCCCAAGAGTCCATCCATCCATCCAACTAGGGAAACTAGAGAAGAAGAAAAAAATGTAACACTGGCTGCAAACTGTATGAACACGAGGTTTTTAATATGCATACCTATATTTTCTTCTTCTTCTTAAGCAAGAGAGTTTTTAAAAAGGATACCACTTTTGTGTTAGCTCACTGGACTTTGATTCCCTCTTTGATAAAAATGTAATTGCATTACTAAAGTAAAGTAGTGGATGACTATGTCTGTGTCTAGCATGGCTGCATACTTTTAAAAGAAAAAAAATACTCAATCCCACTTTCCGGTGGTGGTGGATGGTTGTAGTTAGATAGTCAGTTGTAAAAAAACTAGAGAAAGAAAAAAATCAGAGAAGAGGAGGAAAGTAAGGAACACCGGGGAAAATCTAGACTGCCATCTCGCCGGATGAGAATGATGATGATAGTAGTTCTATCCAGCAGAGTCTCTAGAATCTCTCTATGCATAATTTATTCACTATCACAATCACACCATCACATTATTACGGAACAGCGTAACATAACGTGCGTATAAAAATAACACAAATGGTATGTAGTATTCCGTTTGCATTCTTCTTCACTTGATTTACTGGCTTTTTTTTCGTGGAAACCGTTTCGACTACTGTGTATATGGATATAAATATATGTATATTGCCTCCATTGAGATTGAGATATATATGAGCTTAAACATCCTGTGGACGATTCATGCATAAAAGTTCAAATTATACCTTACTGCCTTCACTAGACGCATAATAATAAATACTGCGCTGTTAAAGTCAGACGTGTGCATGCATACTAAAAAGACTTTTAAAAAAGAGAGAAAGAAGAAAAAGTACGTACCTGATTTTTTTTGTACCCAGGTGATTTGACTACCTCTGTTGTCTGTACAGTCTGTGTATGCTATGCAGACTCTCAGACGACGGACACTCTTTAAACTTTGAAAAGAGAAGGAGCTCGTATTATGGAGATGTGATGAGATGTGCGTTACGTGAGTATGTATTTATCTATGCCGGTATATATTACAGTTTTTTTAGCTACTCAATTTTGGTCTATTTTGAAAACACCGAACATTTTAGTCTAATTAAAAAGTTTTACAAATATTTAGAGTAATTAATTAATATATATTAACAAGTTTTACTAGAAGTCTAGTATTAGTCACAAGGACTTCGTCTGAGTGAGACACATTGGAGGCAAGACTGATTAGCAAGTAGCATTGCAATTTCTGTTTGCTACAGATACACCTACCTTACAGTTTTGTCATTGAATAATTTTAGAAGTAAAAAGTAGAATAGAGCACACAGTTTCATGAATAAAGACTCAAAAAGAAAGTTTTGTGTTTATTTATATTTTACAAAAAGTCTTGTACTCAAAAAATGTTCCAGTTTTAATGAAAACACTCTCTCACGGTAAGAGAATATATTAATGCATAATTGTACAAAAGTTAACAGACAAGCAGACTGACGCAAGGACAGCTGGTAGTTGGTAAAGAAACATTGGAAGTGTGGATTCTTGATTTTTTTCAAAGGAGGCCATTTAAACTATCCGGTTTTTTTGCTGTTGCCATTTAAAACACGTACACTTTTTCTCTAATATATCTTTATTTCCTAGTTTCCGGTGTGTGCGTGTGTGTGTGGGACTTTTGCACTTGGTAACAGGAATACATATACACAGTAAGGGAAAGAGTTACGGTGGTGGCGGTGTTTTGTGTTACACTATCAGGGTATGTGATCTTTATTTCTGGAATGTTGTATGATGTCTCAAAGGTCCACTATTTACGGCATGACGACCGCTTTTTTTTGCTGACGAAAACTTGCTTCACTACTACCACCACCAAACAAAGTCTTTTTTTTCTCTATCACTTATTTTCTCTCTCTAGTTGTTCGTTTTACTCCTCTTTTCTCTTTTACTCACTTTTTTGTCACCGTATATCTCTCCACTTCTTTTTCCTATTTTAAACGCAACTTTTTTTTCTTTTCGTTTTCTTGCTTCTTCCCTTTTGCTCCAAGTTGTGTATGTGTGTTGGTTGCTTGGTCTTCTCTTTGTGTACGGCTTAAAAAGTTGTGTGACAGTAAATGCTTTTTTCTTCTCAGGACTCCACTGCCGAAAAAGTCATAGGACAAATAGGAATATTTATATTGTATGACGTTGTCAATGGAATGGTTGGTGTGTGGTGGTTTGTTGGGTATACCGATCTCTCTCTCTCTCTGACTGAGTCTTCAAGTTTCAAGTCTAAGTCCAAAGATGAACAAAAGTAATACCAGCAGAGGGAAAAAGAGCTGTACAAGACGTCAGTGGTCTGTGTAGAGAAAGTCTACTTGTCTAATAATATTACATGTACATCTTATTATGACCACCAACCAGAAGATTACTGCTACTACCACAGAGTAAATAGCTGAGAAGAACAGGACGCAATGACTTTGCTGCTGGTACAGTGCCCGTGGTGATTCCTTTCATTTTTTTTATTTCACTTCAGCTTTGTTCTTCTCTTTTATTTTCCCTCTCTCAATTTTTTTTTGTATATAGCCTTGTGTACTTCACACACTGCTCTGCCCTCCCAACAAAAAAGTTTTTTCTGTTTGACAGGGAATTGAAGTGTCTCTTCTTCGTCTTAGATATTCCTCCTCTGGGTACTTTTTGGCATCAATCTGTCACTTCCCTTACACTTACAGCTCCATGCTGTCTGTCAAAATTATCACGATGATGCCGTGTGCTCTCCTCTTCGTCTTCTTTCCTTTTTTACTACCCTTGCTACTTTTTTCTTTCTCCACTTTCCTTTGTACCCGTTTCTATCAATTCTATTTCCTTCTCGTTCATGTAAAACTGGTCTGTGTTCAAACAAGTCGTTTAGTCTCTGGTATTAATAGTAGGAAGGAGGAGGACAGACACACAAAAAACTTAGATGCATATAAGCTTGCAAGTTTATAAAGAGTACTTACAAACAAGTATAATATACTCACAGTATAGTACATTCACAGTAACAACTTCATTTTAACGTTTTGATGATATACGCGTTTCTCATTTTATGACAACTGGTTTTAGCTCTACTCTCTCCAGAACACTGCAGAGTTTTTTTTTCTCAGCGTTCCTTCCATTAAATATAAGCACACATCAATACACACTTACTTTTTTACTGCCTACGCTTACACATAAATAATGTATGTATAGTATAAACTGTATAGAGACACAATCTCCAAATAAAAATTGTTTAGAGTCTCACAGGCTCCTGTATTTGGTCAGTATGGCTGCAACCAAGTCGTCGTTGCTGTGTGGATATTTGTTTCTCTGTCTCTCTCTCTATCTACTCCTTGTGTATTTACTTTTTTTACTGTACTGTGTGGAATGTTATTACACTTTATCCAAAGAAAAACATCATGATACAGTCAAGTGTGTACATAATGGCTTACATGGGAATGGTTTGTATTGCGATGTTGTGTTTCTTGATTGTATTCTCGATTTTCTCTGTGTCTTTTATTCTGAATACAACAGCAAAGAATGTAAATACAAAAGACAGCTAAAGGAATGATGTATGTATTATTATTATGAAGGGCGCGCACAATACACAGAGACACACACATACATACAAAACACAAGAACAAGAAAACTTGTTTGTTTTTATACGATTCTTATCTGGCGAACGTCTTTCGCTTAAAGTTCCACTAAAACTTGGAGAGAAAGAGAGAGAAAATAGAGTGCCCCCAGAAGACTGACAGATGTACTACAATTTTTCGTTTCTTCTTCTTCCTTTTCTCTCAAGACAAATCAGTAGACGATGATTTGATGATATTTGTTTCCTTTTGCTCAGCATTCACCTAGAAAACATTTTATACATACAGTTCATATCATAGTTACAAGAACACAAGGGAAGAGTTATAAAATAATGTAATGTATTTAAGTGCCGTATGAGTGGCATGTATAGACTGACATTTTGTTGATGACGACGAGAGCAATTGGTGACAACGCATTATAGCCGTAAGTACATCTAACCTAATCGTCATTATCATCATCATTCTACATTAAAAACTACTTACTGTAGTTGTATGACATGATATACTACTGTATAGAGTAAATTGCTCCAGGCGTATCTCTATTTATCCTTAATGGCGCACGGGGAAAGGTGATAGACACAAAAAGACAGTAAAACAAGTTAGAAATGAAATTGGATATATCATGGATATATCATGTGTCATGAGTCATATTTATTGGAGAAAATAGGAAACTAATAGGACGGCTTCTCTAGAGAAAAAAATATAAAAGTTTAGACCATTTTCATTCAATTTCTCTATATACACTGATATATACATTTATGTAATAGGTGTGTATATAATAATATTGTGTCGCAAGTTTTTTTTTGTACACTTTTAGTGTAGTTAAATTTGATGGGACGGCAAAAAATGAAAAAGGAGGAGAATGGAGAAAGGAGGTTCTTCTACGGAATAAAACGAGAGGAAAATTTAAGGCACCAGAAACCATATCTGTCTTGTATTTATGGGTGCTCACTTTCTTCTTTATTGCTTTTTTCCTCCAAAAAAATAAGTATCTGTGCAGCAGCAGAGAAACCCGTTCTCTCTCTCTCTGCTATAAAAACATAATACAACGTAATACTAGGAATGAATGGACTGTACATTTAACCCTTTCTCTGTCACACTTTCACTCTCCATCTCCATACTATACATTATACTTGTCAGAGTAATACATAAGCCTTTACAAAGAAATTGTATATAAGCCGCACTGGATCATCACAGGATCACAGTGATCATACACAAAAGTACTCACTTGAACAAATCTTATTACACTTGGTTGCCATTACATAATGCTCACTGACATACAGGAAGGTGGATACAAGTAACCTGCATTTACTCTCTATTTATACTGCTATTCCGGTGGTGATTTTACATTCAGAGGTTACTTCTTTCTCTTTTGTCTTTGAAAAGAGGAGAAATTATCACTACTATTGCTGCTTTACTAACAATACCTTGTTTAGGATAAATGATGAGATGATATGATGTAGGAAAATAAAAGATTCTAAGAAACTTGTCATCGTTTATTTTAACTTTGTGCTCCCTTTGTGTCCTGTCCTCCTCTTGAAAAGACTACATAATAAACATGCTTCACCTGAGTACTTCTCTCTCTTCGTGCCACTCGGATATGTTATTAAGCCAGTGCTCAAAATAGAGAAAAAAAGGAAGTAAAAACAGAATGAGTAGACTACTAGGAAAATGGTCTCACTTTGCTCATTATCTGCCCCAGATATCACTTGTTAGGGATTGCTCCTGTGTAACTGTGCACCACTAACAGATGATGATGACGATGATGTGAAAGTAACCTTTTTCTTTTTTCTAACATTATCATATATGCACTTGCTACACATTACATGCTAGCTCTGTTATACAATTTTTGTGTACATACAACACTTTCTTTTCAAACTATTTTTAGGCTTTGTATGAGATATTATTATTATTATTATTATGGGAGTATTTACGGGTAATATTCTTGTTAAGGTGAAAGTTCTTGTTTGAAGGTGGAGTCTGTTTTCGAGGGATTTGTCGCCTAAACTATCTAAAACTCTCTCGCTCACACTCTGGAGCTCAACGCCTTTGTAATGTGCATTCATTTCTAAAATTACAAACAAAAAAAAGTTTTTATTGTCTCGGAAGTTCATAGAGTGTTGCAGGTGTGTAGCAGTAATATCAATAATAATACACAGAAGGCAAACAAATAAGCAGAGTATAGTGTAACAGTTCATTTCACATTTTAAATATATTTTGGCTTTTAGAATTTTGCAAATCGCACGTACTAAGCAAAGTAGAATGACTTAACTTTTCAGATTCCAGCAGACACTTTCTCCTGAGATTCTTTTTAAGGTATGTAGTAAGTTTGCCTGAGTTGACTCTCTCTCTGTGTGTAGCATATGTAATGTAAATATTTAGGTTTAAAACAAAAATTTGAGAAAAACATTTGTATTTACTCTTTAAAGGAGGAGTGGAGTTGTTACAGAGAGAAACTGTGCAATTACTGTTCTACTATTATTATTAGTCCTTGTAGTACTAACATTAATATTCGTAGTGTGCAATTTTGTACAGAGTTGCTCCAATGCTGCTAATGAGCAGATGAAATTGCCTTGGTTTTTATGTATATTATTATTCACCGCTTTTGTTATAATGTTTCAGGGAAAGGTGTGTGTGCACACGTTATGTACAAAAGAAGAAGGTAGCTAGTTTCGAAAGAGGTTTTTTAGGAATTTGCCATATTGCTCAATGTATTTACTTGTATATTTTTATCTTGTGTGTGTGTGTGTACATAATACAGCATGGTGAAATTCCATGAAAGTTTTTCTCCTCTTTATGTGTTGATGTAACACTAATTACAAGTGTATATAATGTGATACATAGATATGCATATACATACATTAGTATAAAGGCTATTTGTCTTTTTTCTTTTCTAATTTTTAGTGCACATGGTTACCTCTCAAGTTTGCGAAATTAGTAGTTCCATACTGTTTACAGATAATGGCGTGTATGTACTGCAATTAGGAAACAGGTCAAATTCAGAAGGTGATGGTAACTCTGCTCATGTTAAGGTATGTGTGCTTTGTCAGTGAGAAAATGAGAGCAAGTAAATGGGAAAAAAAGATTGAAGAAAAACTTATTTGCTTTCTCTCTATCTACCCACCTATCTAACTCTATGTATATTTTTTCATTTAGTTTCTTTCTTTCACTTTCACTATTTTAGCTTCTCATCTCTTCGTGCACATTCAACTTCAGCTTGTTCTTCTAATTTGGAATGAATAAGATGGAGAGAGACAAGGAGTCAGTTGCTGTTACTCTTGTTTCCATCTCATCTCTGCTTCTGTAAATGCTTATTTATATGATTGTCTAAATATTATGCACATTTCCTTATCTCCTGCGAGCTCTCTTTCTCTCTCTTTCTTTTTACTAGACTTCCTTCTTCTATTCTCCCCTCCTTTTAAACAAAAAAAAAACTTCTTCTTCTCCTCTTCTTTTTGTCTCATGCATGCGTGATATTTCGACTTGTAATGAGACTTGCCTACACTCTTCTCTACTCTACCTACTCACATACAACACAACTTTTTTTTCAAAAGTTTTCTTCTTCTTGACTTTTTGGAGGATAAAATGATGATGTTTATACTTTTCCTTCTACTAGCATTACCATTACCACCACCACTATCAAGACCACTACTACAACTAACAGAATATTTCTTTTCCCTCCGATTTTCACCTTATTCCGTCCCTTCGAACTATTTATACTGCCACTACAAAGTCACTGTGCAGACTTTCTCTTCTTCTCTTGTACACTCACTACTTCTAGTACTACACTAGTTTCCTTCTTTATTCTTTCTCACCTCTCGCGACTTGAAACTTGATAAATGTAAGATGTGGCGGAACAGAGGTCCAACTTAATTTCAACTTTTTCAACTGACTTTCCTTCTTTCCCTCTCTTTCCATTTCTACTACTTTACACCTTTTCTATTTCCCTTTTCTACGGCTGCTGCTGTTGCAGTTGTTAGTCTGCCAGACTAACTACATACTATTATACAGCCAAAATGAAATACTCAACCAAGTTGATATTGCGCATAAGTACACACATAAGTAAATACACACCTATTCATGTTTTAACTCGAAAAAAGTGAAATATCTGAGTGTACATTGTACATGCTGGATACAGACCTACATGCATTTATCTATCTGTCCGCTGCTACTTACTTTCCTTCAGGAGCAGTCAGCAAAGTTGGGTTTGGACATTTGAAGGATAAATTATGCCTCGCTGACTTGGCTAGTTAAGAGTATTTAGCACCAGTGGTGTTGTCTCTAACCTTGTTGTTAGCCGCTCTCTCACACACATACTATTTCATAGTGTTAAAATTTTCTCGCTCTTCCAGTACCCTTTGGTGATATATGTACTCATGCAATGTAAGATAGCTCCCAGCTGTTGACGTACTTTAGTTAACCTTTATTTCTACCATTTTCACTATAACGACTCGTTACAATCTACTTCCACAACATATTTAAAATTATTAATGATATACCAAAAAGCAGTGTGGCTATGTACTTACATATGTCACACAGTCACATTGTAACTTTGCTTTCTGTGTAAAAAATATATATGTGAGTGTAAAGGATGCATGCACACCGCACACTGAGGTGCTTTTAACTATGCACAGAGCTCACTTTGTCATCAGACCGTGACCTGAAGCAGCACAGTAGTATCTCTTGACATGTGAACATTGAATTTCCTATTTTCCTCACTGAAAATTCCACACTTATAAAATACTTAAAATACATACAACAGACAGACACACAAACATAATATATTTTACAGAGATTAATGAGTTCCCCATCCACACTTTTGTCTCACTTTTTTTTCGTGTGTTGGCTGCCAACAAAATGGAAAGAGACTCTTCAACAAGAAGCCAGAATAAGAGGAAGGAAGGAATAGATATATATTCCTTTTAAAAACTTTTCTTCTTTCCCCTCGTCATGTTTTTGAATGCAGTTTTCAAACTTTTTTCACAC
>JAQFZG010001543.1:0-20589 GCA_034695465.1 Entomobrya nicoleti | reverse complement strand
GCTTCTATGAGACATTCGGCGATTATTTATTAACCTTCTAGCAGCCCGGTATTCTATGACGGGCCAGTTCAACTAGTCAAAAATAAACGAATAGCCCTACCGTGAAATCTGCATCTTGTATTCTATATCGCTTACTATGTACATATGTTCTCACGTAAAAAAGTTCCCTTAATATGCCATTATATTTTTATCTCTTCCATGTCTGAAGTGATTCATAACAATTCAATCAAGACTTGTGACTTCATTGTCATTGGAGAGTTTTCTAAATTTTTATGGTTCAAATATACTGTATATTAAGTTCAAAAAAATTCAGTTTAAGCACTTTAATAACTATTCAAACCTATGCTTTAGTGTTGATCAGCTTAAAATGCTTTTCGTTTTGTTTTTACTCATACTTATATAATATGTCTGTTGGCTCACTAGGTACCGGAGAACATAAACCATTTTTGAAAAAAAATGGTTCAGGTAATTATGTCGTTCACTTGAATTAAATAGTGAAATCTCTATCTTTACTTATTTGCTAGAACTGATATTAATCCAATGTACAAAAAAAAATATGACAGAATTTAGTTTGTTCTCTTCAATTCATACTTACAATTTTTTTTAGCATTTTAAAGAGTTCTATTTATCTAAGCTGCTTTTCTTCTGATGAAAAAGCAAGTCTTTCAATGAGCATGTCAAGCTTACTTTCTACAATAATTGGCAAACTAGAAGACCTAATGCTATGAGCCTATGCTATATTCATGGGAAAGCCTGGTGAGCATCAAGTGCAAATATAAAAGGATTTAAACCAGACTTGTTTTCTCATGAATGCATCCTAAAATTAAATCATATTATATGCTGAAGGATACAATAAATGTTTTCATGACAACATAGTTATATAGGTGTATTTTAAGAGCACCCGATATCTACTTCCTACCCACTTACATAAAGGACATTATGATATGAACTCAAGGTAACCTCTAAGTTTAGCTTTAGTCGACTTCCTGACTTTGTCCAACAAACACGACATTTTTTTCTACAAAAAAACCACCACGGAATATGAATACTGATATCATTGTGTCGCTGGAGAAAGCCTATATTTTGAGGATATTGCTACGTTTTGGTTGCATTCTAAAAATCTACCAGTCACAATTAGTATAAAGCATTCATAGCAAGATAGTTAAACAATTTCCTAACGAATACGAAATTGGAATGGAATTGAAATCAATATTTGTCTTATTATTAATTTTTATAGGTAAGCCCACATGTAACGCATTTGAGATTATTCCAACGGATTTCTATTCAAATTAATATTAATGAAAATTTTATTTCAAATGGATTTCTAGTTCATTCAAAAGTTTTAGGGGGGAACACTTACTCTGCAAGAACTGTACCAAAGACATTTACAAATGTAACTGTAGCTGCTGGACAAACTGCAATTCTTAATTGTGAACTAGATGATAGTGAAAATGAAACGGTATAAACTAAACTTTCACCCAATTGGTCTCAGTTTTGTAACTTTTAATATTTTTTCCCAGTACAGATCATTTGGATGAGAGACCAAGGCAATAAATTGATCTCATCTGGTTTAGAGTCCCTTACAACCAATAATCGATTTAAATCCTTTCGACATAAAACTTCTGGAAAATTGAAACTGAAAATTCTAGATGCTCAGGTAAGACCACGTTTTGTTATAAACTATCATTTTGGTTTCTGTATGCATTTGTAAGTAAACAGCTTTACTTTTGTTTCAAACATTATAGAAACCTGATTCTGGCTTTTACCAGTGGATCATTGGTGGTAATTCATCTATCAGAGCGTATGTTCACTTAAATGTCAATCGTAAGTAAAAAATACTGTTGCATATTTAAGCATGTAGCAAAATCCATTCAGCGTTATAAAGTAATCTACTTTTTAGGACCAATAATCACATTGTTTGGAATTTCAAATGAAATGTACATTCGTTTGGGCCAGTCGATAAATTTTAACTGCATTGTCGAAATTGATCCAAGTACAAATAATCGTATCATCTGGTTTCATAATGAACAGGTAGGGAATTTATAAATGAAAGGGAAATATTAATGATATTAAATTTATGTTTTTATATTATTTCCAGGAAATACATTACGACCGTCACAGATTAGGATGGAATGAATTTCAAAAGGAGAGAAATCTTAGCATTGGAACTCTACAAATTCGTGAAGCTGTACGTTCAGATCAAGGCTTGTACTATTGTATCGCATCGAACTACATCACACAAAACATTTTCCTTCATATTATTACTGGTAAGTTTAAAACATTTACAGGTTTACTATTTGTTTCGCAAAGAATATAGTTTATATCATTTCATCTAAAATTTATTACTAGTATACCAGTGTCTTTTGATTAGAAATGCTTGCCCTAGACACAAAATCTGTGATGATTTGGTTCTACTTGACTACATAGTGGATTAACTCGCCACTTCAGCTATTTTTGCAGTACAGTAAACATATCACAATTTAGAATGTTAACACTTGACAACGTAAACTTTTTTCATGCATGAATAGCCTCAAGTGCACATTCAAAGTTTGTTGAAACACTTCTGTTTCAGCTGTCATCCAGAAATTAACCTTCGTTCCCGTTTCTAGTTTATCATATGAAACTACATGTAACAAAAAGGTGCATTAGTAGGTTTTTTGGAAAAAAACATTTTGTCGAATTTCCTTTAATCATAAAAAAGTGAATGCATATATTTATCTTTTACACAGCTACTCACAACAGAGGAATCGTATTGACTGGATTTGGTTCACTTGTATGGCTATCATGTGTGTTCGGCAGTTATGTGCTGTGCTATACAAAATACGAGGAAACGACTTTTAGGATAATCGAGTAAACGCTGCGCCGGAACCAGTCGATCCAAAGGTTTGGTTTATTTTCTTAGTAGTGTTACTTACATATTATTACGTTAACAAAATCAACGTTTTAATTGGGCTGAGAGATGTATTCTTTAGAATACTGTGTCATATTTAGGTTTTTGCTAGTTGTATATGTTTTACACTGCACTAGTATACTACAATTTTTTTTAAACAGAAGAAAGATGAGCTCTAAAAAATAAATACACCTGTATACGTACTTCAATTGGAACGAATTCCTCTGTTTATATGGTATGTAAACGCATAGTTTATTTGAAAAGCGATATAGAAACGCTTATAACAAAACTGGTGGATTTACAGCACACCTTTTTATAGTGCACTGTTTTACTCCTATCTATTCTTGTGTTTCCAATCCATGAGAGTGTACTCATGCATGTCACAAGATTAGTTTGATACATAAGAACCTAATGCACAGTTATAGGGCTTTACTTTCACTTCATCTCAAAAACAAACCATCATACAAATTTTAGCAGTATGTCTTTAAAATGAGCTTACGTTGTTCATAACGCAAGAACAGTACTAGGATCCGTTTATTAGAATATAAGCAATAAATGTTTGATGGAGTTTTTAGCAATGCTGGAAGTTGTGCACAATTTTAATCTGAAGGGTAAAAAAAGCAAACTTCCACTTAGACTGTGTGCAAAGAGGGAGACACACACTTGTAAGAAAACAACATGATGTGCAATTTTGATACTTCTCAAATCAAATGCTTCGATCTCAAAATGCAGGAAAAATCTCGACTAACTGGGCTCAGGTAAACATATGTCAATTGATATACCATTGCAATATTTCATTTATTACTTATTATCCTACTTTTGTTGCAGATAAGGAAGTCTTACATACAACGAGATCACAGCTACAATGGCAATTTCGACTCACTTATATGCATGAGCAAAATGACCATTTTCAAAAATTAAAGAGAAGATGGAGATATATATATATAGTTGCATTAATTGTTTTTCGTCCGTTGTGCAGCAAAATTTCGTTGAAAAATGAAGGCTCACGCATAACTAAATAGTGAGCAAAGGATATAATCTACTTTGTAAAAGTCAAGTAAGCAAATCCTGTCGGATTTACAACAAGCTGTTGTGACTTTTAGTATTCAGTTGTAGTTGGTTCATCTTTTAGATCAGAGCTTAGCTTAAAAACCGGGATTTTGCACAAAAACACTCCTGTAAAACTATTTGTAATGAATGTTCAAAATGGCAACTGTTTATTACGTAGATACATCAGGAATTAATTTATCTGGATCCAATGCACGTAATCCTAAATTAACAATTCCCTTCTCATTTACATATAGTTTTACCAGTGAAGTTTAGAAGTGCAGTGACGACAAACAATTAACTATATTCGTCATGACCGTCATGTTGGTTAACACATTTCTCTTGTTTACTCTTCTCATTTTCTGGTTGATAGCTTCGAAAAATAGTAAGAAGTAAGGGATTTCTGCAATTATATTTTACAAAATAACGCGGCTCATTATTCTATTCATGAACAAAAATTGCTACGCAACCTTAAATTTGGTATTGCAAAAATACTCAGGAACGGTAGCGTTTATGAACAAAGAAAATTTTGTCATCGGACATAATATCAAAAAAACTGGTTTCTGGACAGTTTATAGCTTTTATTACTTGTTGAGTTACTTGTAAGTTTTCCTTTG
This sequence comes from Entomobrya nicoleti, assembly GCA_034695465.1. Classification (NCBI taxonomy): domain Eukaryota; kingdom Metazoa; phylum Arthropoda; class Collembola; order Entomobryomorpha; family Entomobryidae; genus Entomobrya; species Entomobrya nicoleti. Next base: position 16,035 of record JAQFZG010001543.1, on the reverse strand, counting down.
ATATATTTAATTCAAACCAGTTTTGAAAAAATTTTGTGCATTGTTCCTTTGAGTTGGTGCAACAAGTTCAAATGGATATAGTATTACACAAAGAGTTATAGAAGAAAATAAAAGGAAACCTGAACGTCAATATGAATGTGGAGACGAAAAAGGGAAATTTTCGCCTTTATTCGTCGTATTCCTCAGCAGTTTAATACAAACAGCAAGGAAAATGTTAAAATCGTCCGTGAACACTTCACAGTCCTTGGATAAAAGTAGAATATTAACTTTGACAATTACAGTCCATTCAGAAATATAGGTTCTTTTTTACCTTTCTCAAATTGGTTTTATTTAATTTATTCTGAAATAAATATATATACATATATGTATGTATGCATATATGAATGTTTTGGACTAATTATAAATTCTTTATACATCACTATAAAATATTTTCTTGCAATGATTGGGTTAATCTTCATTTTCTGGTTTTACTGCAGTCCAGTCTAATTGAGAGGATGATTTGCTAAGTTCTTAATCATTTGCTTCATTTATCTTCATTTCATAACATTCATTTTGGCCTAGACCTTACTGGGAACTCTTTTATAGACCTTTTTTAGAATTATCAGGATGACAAAACAAAAAACATTCTATGAAATGCTGCGATACTTTTTTCCTTGCGCTACATATATGTTTAGCCTTTTATATATCTGTTGCTTACCACTAGAAACCCAGAGTGTAAGGAGTTTTCGTGTGATTTTTCCTGAAAAGAAATCAATGTTGTAGCAGAAAAAGTTATATTCTTTGAAATGTTTAAAAATTCACGTATAGCTCTACAACTAATAGATGAATATGATAAGCACATTCGTTTCAAAGATATTTATTTATGTAACATCCAACTTGACATAAATTGCAGAATTTGGAGCTTTACTACCTTTATTGCACATACCAAGCGTGGAGAAAGAAATGTAGTACAGGTTTTTGATATATCACAAGTCCTGAGTGGCTATTCCAAATTGAAATGCATAATTTTCCCCTACTTATATAACTATGTAACAGAATTCTCAGAATAGTCTATATATTTTTCATGCTTGTTACCCAAAATAAAGTTTAAATTCAATCTCCGAGGAAAAAGAAAAAAAGAGTTCATTTTTCCAGATAAATGCCCATCGTTATATATTTTTCTAATGAAAATTGGATACCAAAAAATATCATCCATTGTATCCTATACCAAGTATCATTTTTGTATATAGAAACGGATGTTCACGAAACTCAACCAACAAACGTTTGTGGTTATTCATCCTAAAAAAATCTAAATACTCCCTGTGGAGTAGCTTTGACGTATAGCTTCAAAATAAATTTGATTTATTTACACTCATGTCTGTTTTCAGTTATCAATCTAGAACTCAACAGCTGGAATATATATTCAAATAATTCTGAAAATTGAAGAGAAAGCTCAATTTCAGTTCAATTGGTTTTGGATGTAATATTTCTTTATTTACTTTATGTTTTTCCTTTTGGAATTAATAACGTTACAAGTCCAGATAGCTTATCTTATAATTATAATAAAAGGATTTTCTAGCAGTGATTCATAATTTTTAAACACTATTTACATTTCACGTCGTTTTTGTTGTCTACATGGTAAACAAAAGGTGTTTCGTTAAGTAGTGCATTAATACACATCTGTATCACTGAATATAGAAAAAAACTTCATTCTTACTCATTTCCCTACTGAGCATCTTTTATATGCATTCATGTTGGTTCGATATCGGTATTGAAGATAAAAACCTGATATTTATTACAGTTGACTTGGTGTCGTTGTAAACATTTAAGTGAATTGCCAGTGAATTCCATTTAAACCTGAATGTTCGCACATGGGTTTAAATTTTAAAAAAAATGTTCCATATAGTGAGTCAAATTTTCAGTGTGTGAGTTAAAGCAAAAACATCATTAGCAATAATAGCTGTAGGCGAAAATTTTACACCATTGGAATATGGAAAAGGATAAAGTAAATGGAAAACCTAGTTAATCCTATATTTCCGAGTGGAGTATATTGTTAGTTTTTTTAGCTTGGAGCATTTTTTTCATGTCAGTGGCAAATTTTCGCTAAACGATGTCAAAACAGGGTTACATTTTTTCCACTGGGCATCAAATACTTGAACAAAGCAAGATGTAGTGATCCGCTATGTGTATCTTGTCAATATAGCTATGGCTTCTTGCGTCAAACCTAAGCTCTTCAAATGTATACGCAGCCTTGTTTGTGTGATGTGATGCCCAAGGCTTTAATTTGTAAGTGTGTCATTTGAAATTCTCTCTAATATCGACAAAAAACTCGGTATGATTTAGTAATTGAGGTTGATATTCTTATCAAACGACAAAATAAGAACATGAAATCTATCATGAATCACAAATGCTCAAAACAAAGTTACGTAATCTAGCAATTTTTACCTTCATTTAAACATTTCGATGGTTTATCTTGATACAATGAGTCCACAATTCGTCCACTCGTTAATATCAATACTGAATTGACATACAACCATCGTCGATAGAATATAGAAAACTGTCTTATAATCTTCTGTAAACATGATACTAGAGATGAACTCATGTCAAAACTAAATTAAAATCTCATCACTTCTGCTCAAGGAAGCAAATAATTCTCCATTAGAGAACTTGAGCGTTTTCCAACATGATGCTGGGTTACACTGCTATTTTGAGTTTATTTTTCGGTTTCGGTTGTAATTATTGCTGCACTGTAGTATAAAATCTGCATGAGAATCTGTCAATATGTTCAGTTACCGTTTGCATGCTTTGTAGAAAGGTGGTTGGATGTTTGTTCGGACAGGTGACAGAACCTCAAGTGGGACAAATATACAAACAACTTGTGTATAGATCTAACTTGTTTGTTTTTGCAATTTTTAAAATACAAAACCATGCACCGTTCATCCCGTATTTTATTATTGCTAGCAACTTTTCAATCGTTTACGTCACAAGTTGAAAGTGTATATGTGCAAGAACTCCACCCAAATCTGAATAGATAAGAACTAAAAATAGGGACATTTATACATTCCCAAGCCCAATTGCAATAGAGAGACTTAGATTATACAGACAATGGAGTAGTACGAAAAACCAATCCACAATTAGAAACACTTTGTCTGAAGAAGACCAAGAATATGTAAAATTTAACAAAGAAAGCAGTGAAAAGTTTCAGTCCAAGCTTTCACAAAAGGAGGATCTGGCTTTTGGTGTAACACTTCTAGCAATTGGTGAGTTTCTAAGATCTCTTTTCAATGTTAAAATTTATACAATTTCCAGCTTGTAAAATTAATTTTAATCAAGAGCACAGAAACGCAAGTTTGAAAAACTATCCTAAGTTACATATATTATTATTTACTTGTTCTCTCACAGCATTCGACAAAATGTGCTCAATACAGTCTTCTGATTTTTTTCCCATGAAAACATTCAAAACTGTACATCCCATGCTAGATTAGCCCAGCATTTTTATACCTTGAGTAAAAAAAGTTTTGTCACGAATTCCCGGGGTGATCTGTTATTTTCCTACATAAAAACGTAAATATGATGTATTTATTTAAACTACAAGTATCTTTTAAATTTTCTTTAAAGGTTCACTTTCGCTACTAGGAAATGGCTGCACTTTCTCCCTGTTATGCTGTAAACAAAAACCACTGAGCCCAATGGAAACCTTGTTTCTTCATCAAGCTATTATTGATCTCCTATTCACGCTTTTAAGTTTTCCCTTACCAATCATATCAAACTTCAAGCATGGATGGATTTTTGGAGAATATGGTAACCTCAATGATTTTCCATGGTAGATAGATCGGGCGAGAAGGTAAGGGAACCATGTCAAAGGTTACCATTATTGTATGGTCGCCCTTGTTTCCATGAGCGTGTTCCCCTTTAACTGGTCACTATCAACTCACGGGATCAATACTGATTGCCTTCAAAATGTGGTTCCCGATAGCGACAAGGGCGACCATACAATATTTTTGGGAAAAATATCTGACATGGATTCCTTCACTGTTTTGCAAAGGCTCGCCCTCTCCATTATTACCTTATCTTTCCTCCAATGGTAACCTTGAATTTTTCCACTACCTTCATATAATTATGAATTATGAATGTGAAGGGAAGATTGTTGTGGTATTCAGATTCAGGTACAAAAGACTGCATTGCACTTTTAAAGACAAAACAGAGGATCAAATTTTCCTTTCGTTTATCTTAACTTAGCTGAAAAGACAACCCTTTTTTCCTTCCTTGCTCACCTGCTCGACTAGCAAACGAATCAAGAGAATCGAAACGTCGGGCTATCGTTTAAAATAAATATTTTTTCTAAAATACATTCGTCGTTCCCGTTTTATTTTATCTTACCTTCATATCATTTCTGCAGGTTTTTACAACCCGTTTAATGTACATACGTTTTTCTATTTGTTTTTACAGGATGCACTATTCATGGCCTCATTAGCAGTTTCTTGAGTCTAGCTAGTGTATTCTCAATTACATCAATTACGATATTTCAATACATGACAATTTGCGTACTATCACAGGGCCGTGAAATTACTTGCTGGATGATTTAGGACGGGATTTCATGTCGCTATTTGACAGCTTTACTTTGGGCATTAGTACCTGTTCTCGGAATTTATGGATATGATGTGGAACCATTTGGTTTAAATTGTGCACTCAACTGGATCGCTAAGGATAAAGGTTAGTGTACAATTATAGTGTGAAAAGTACTTCCAATTAAATACCAAGCTACCTTCATCCATTTTATAATTTCATGGCCGCTAATATGTTTGTGTTGCAGCCAGTCAAGTCTATTTATTTCTGGTCACACTTTTTGGCGTCTTTATCCCCCTTTTTTCAATATTGATTTGCCATATCCACATAATCCAAAAGGTGAATAGTTCTGCTGTGGAACCTGAAGATAACAGGCTTTTCGGCCAAAAATTAAGATTTACTGCAGCACAAATTTCTTGGGTAAGACTAGTAGTATTTTTTCAATTATGCTACCATATAACATGCCCATTAGTGCATGCATGCAATTGTATATTAAGTTGTATTACAATTTTAATCATCATATTTTCATTTGCAACATCTATTGTTTTGTGTAGGAGCTTGGAGCCCTAGTCGTGGCTTGCTTTGTCGTGACTCGGATTCCAATATCACTCGCTTTGATGTTGTCCAGTTTTCGAGGAGAATTAATAATTTCAATGTCTACCACAGCGACAGCTGTCCTTCTGGCCCAATCATTTCCTGCTTTGAACTTTTTTATTTATGCTTTCTCCAAAAAATTTAACTATGTAATCGCGTATAAATAAAAACCGCGAAAGTTGTGGGGCTATTCGGGGTCACATGTGGAGTTATTTGAGGTCCCTTATAGTGTATTTGGGATACGTGTATTTTAATTTGTGGTCATTTGTTGGATCATTTGTGGCCAAGTATGCCTAATGACAATAAATGCTCTTCTGGCAAATTAATGGACCTTGTTTTGCACCGTTAATCTTGCTTGACGCTTGGTTTCTACTTTGCCATGTTTGGTTCAAATCGAATAATGCGTTCCAGACAGAAAGACATATATCGTGAAATTAACTTTAAATAGAAAGTTAAATAACATACGCCAAAAGTAAACATTTTACAAATATATATGTTGGACAGTTGGGCTGAAGAAGAAACAACATTACGAAACTACGCAGCAAGCTTGCTTATTTATGTAAATAATAGAAGGTTTATTGGAATGTATGATAAAATCTGATTTTTTAAAGACACCAAAATAAACCCCTCCAGCTATACTAAATTATATACTGAGTAAATTAATGTATTCAGATCACAAAGTTGTAAACGAAATTTAATGGGTAATGTGGATTAAAACTTTATTAGATTGTGTTGTGATTTAAAGTGAAACTAATCTTTTCAGATCCATGTACTTATATTAAGTATAAATTACAATTCGGGATTGTATTTGAGATGTATAAAGTAAAGTACATAAATTTGTTGTACACATTCATCCATGTTAGATGTTTTACTTGATATGGTTATGCACACATTGCAAGAGAAACTATTGCGAAATCAGTAGTTGACGAGTATGATGACAAGGGTCACTGCATGATATGCTGCCAAGAGGAATTGTACTTATGTATCCCTATTCATATATACCAACGAACAAACTATTTTTAACAACTAATAGCAGAACGAGAAGAATGTAAAATTCTACTATCCAACTATCGATTGCGGCGAAAGATGAGATGTATATGAACGTATATGTACGTTTAAGGACGCTTCTGTACGTTCATGCATGTATGTATGTCAGAATCAACAACAAAAAAATTGGCCATTTCGAGAATTTCCCTTGAGCAAAAAATGTCTAGAGATCATTTGCATGATAACATGCTCAATTTAGAAATTTAGGAATCAAATTCACGTTTTATCATAAAACATGTTCTTGTGTTAGGTTATTTTAACTTCTCAATCTTCACCATGATTCCCCACCTTTTCTCATAGATCGTTCACTGGTGAAAGCTCCTGCCGTTCTCTCAAACACAGAAGGCTGAGATCTTCAGAAAAGCTTTTCATTTACCTGGATAGTGTGGAGGGTTTGCTTTTTATTATGAGCTATATATGAAAGCTGCATAAATGAACTGGTTTACATTGGATGACAGCAAAGTAAACTTTATATAAAAGTGACCCTTTGACATGGGTCTAGGCCCCTTGCTAACATGTAAAATTTGCTAACAATCCCATTTGCCAACACGACCTTTTGCTAACACTACGTTTTGCTAACATTAAAATTTGCCAACATTTGAGATGCTAACACCGCAATTTGTCAACAATGCAAAATGCTAAAAAGTAAATAAGCAAAGTATACGGAACTAAAATGGCATTTGTTACAATACCAATCGACGAATCTTGACTTACCCTAACTTAACTACGTGAAGCCTAGACTTGAATTGAACTATTCACCCAAAAGAAATCGGCACTATAATTGGTTAAATTTTAACCTAGCCCAACCTAACCTACTACCTAACCATGTTGTACTCACAAATTATCAATTTAGAGCAGAATAGAGATTATTATATTCATAATGGTACTAGAAATATAGTGAGGTGCATCAGCCAATGTAGATTGGGTAAAGGTTATTTTTACTTCAAGAAATTAACAATGCAGTTGGAGGTAAATAAAATATGTACTTATTGTGGTATTGAAAACGAGGATTTTACACGTTTTCTTAAGATGTACTTTAAACAGAGGGGATAGAGTAAGGTATATTGGCAAATATATTGTTAAAAAGGATGATGTTAAAAATATGGTGAATATATTGGGAAATGTATGTGATGAAAAGATGAGAAGTATAATGTTATTTGTATTGGGTACTATTAAAACGAGGAATTTTATAAAACTTATTGAAATATAAATTCATGTAAGACTATTCTATATAAAATTGTAAAAATTTAATGATGAATAGCTAAATCATGGGCAAAACCAAGGATTAGCTAAATAAAGAATCAAATCAAATGAAATCAATTTACTTGTTTGTATTTTTTGTTTTTCATTTTGTGTAAAAATATGCAAAACTTTATTTTCCTCCAATCCGTTTTACCCACATCCAGCTCTCCATGACTCTTCTCGAAATAAATCAATTTTACTACACAGACTTCCTACAAGCTATTGTTCAAACTTGCGATTGATTAGAATTAAGGATGGTTAGCTTCTATTCGATTACCCTGACAAACTTAATTTCTCGACATCCATCATCCCACATATTTTTTGTTGCATTTCATCGTTGACGTCAAAACAGATCAAATTCTTCAGTAAGCAAATCATGGCCTGACGATACCGCCTTGTGCAGAAGACATAGATAAATGGGTTTATTACAGGGGAAAATTTAGCAAGCAGAGCAGGAATCGAGGTTGTCCAATAGGGGAGCAGCAATTCCCCCAAGAAACTGGACAAAAATAGAGCCATCGTTATGGGAATCCAGGAAATAGCAAAACCCACTCCAACTAGAACTCCAACCTGGAACGTAGTACAACATGCAATGTTTAAAAAAATAAACGCAAATAAGTGTAAAAATATATTATTTTCGGTTATTATTTGCATAATTTGCTCTCACCCAGGTTAACTGTGCTCCAGTAATATTACGGTTTTGAGTTCCACTACCTTCCATCTGCTTGGTAGAATAGTACACCTTCTTGACAATTTCGAAATTAAAAATGACAAGTGTGGATAGAGGAAAACAGACACCTATTACAGTACCCAGGACCAAGTAGACTCGGCTTGCTGTAACAAGTGAATGAGTATCCATGTAAACGAATAAAATAGAACGTTTTTTTCTATCGGTATTTGAATGGTTGACTACCATAAATATGGAATATTATCCTTGTTATTATTATTCGCCTTTTCACTTACCTACATCCTTGGCAAACCAGTTCAATGCACAGCCAAGACCGAAGGGGTCCACATCATAATTTCCAATTCCAGCAATGGGTGCAAATGTCCAACATAAAGCTATCATGTTACAGCAGGAAATAACTTTGTAGGACGTCTAGCAGGTAATCTGACTACCCAATGAAGGTATGCAAATTGTCAAGTATCGAAATATTGCAATTGATGTGATGGAGAATACACTTGTCAGTCTAAGAAAGTAGCAGATGAATCCATACATACTGCATCCTGCAAACAAAAAATCAAAGTAGTGCACGAGCATAGAATAGAGTAGGAAATAATTTTCTACACGTTTACAAAAAAGGGAAAGTTATGAGATTTACCGAATTCTCCGAATATCCATTGATGCTTAAAGCTTGCTATGATAGAAAATGAATAACTAGCAAATGTTAGAAGGATATCATTAATGGCCTGGTGAACAAAGAATATCTCGACTGGACTCATTTGCTTGTCTTGATGATAGAATAAGGCAACCGTAAAGCCGTTGCCAAGAAGTGCGAGAACGCCTTTTGTAGAAAAAAATGAAGAACTTTATCTTTATATAGAAAGTTTGTACATTTTAAATTTTCGGTTAACCCATCATGACAATAAGCTTGTGTTTAGTTGTAATGAATTTACTTTATGCGAAAAAGCAAAAAATTTCTAATACAACTAGTAGAAAATATGATGATGAAATTTGATTCAAAACGCAAGATCGAGACCTTGGCGTTGGCTTCAAGGAATTTTTCTCAACATGTTCTAGTAAAGTTTGTAAATTTCTTTTCAAACAGATTAGCTGGAGAAAGTAAAGCTGTAAATTTTCCCTACTTTATAATTTGGAATTGCTTTTTGTGTATGTGCATCTGAAAACATACATAATTCTATACAAAAGACAGGTTAGGTCTTCGGTTAAGCTTTGTGATATGCGCTCCAATTTTCAATGAATTTTTAGCAGAAACTCTAATACAAATGGTTTTTGTCGTTCACGTAGTTGCATTTTAGTATTTAGTTTTGCCCAAAATCGGAATAGAATTTATTAAAATCATCTGTGAATTGCTGTCTAGTTTCGATATATTATTTCCCCGTTATGTATTGACAAATAAAGCTTAAGAAAGACCGAACGAAGATCACACAATGAAAAGTATTTTAATACAGTGCAAGGATCAGGAATATTTGGCACAGTTTGTTAAAACCGCCAATGATTGCAGTTTCCATTTTATAAATCGCCATGCTAATCCTTGTAAAGTTTACTATTTGGCCAAACGATGTGCTTATCAAAAAATGATTAATATATTATCTTAAAATAGGTCAACTTACCAAATGATATGAGCATAGCATACTTCCAAACGCATGATCCCCAGATGGAAAAAGTTTAGATTTAAATTTCTCACTTGTTTGTGTGACCCTATTTGTATCTTTGCGATTATTGTTAGGCTTGTGTCTTGACATTGCCAAGTTTTCCTTATTACTAAGCTGACTACTTGAATACATTCTCATTAGTGCCAAGGGACTTGCAAATTCAACGTTTTTTCCTATTTTAATCTTTAGAATTTTCATTTTCTGATGAACTGATTGCACTGGTGTAGGTTCTACAGGTTGGATCGACGATTGAAAAAATGTGCTTCCATGTGCACAAAATGCCCAAGATACCATTAAGACCAAGCAGTGGACTTCTATTTTTGCCACTGACTGACAAGCCAACTTATTACAGCACACCTCTATTAGACTGAGAAAAAATCCTTCAGCTTTCTTCGACGACAAACTAACAATGAAAATAACAGGGACTGAGTTGACAAACTAAATACCACAAAGCTCAAATCTGATTAACGCTGAATGATTATGAAGACGTTCTATTTAGCCCCTGCTGAAGTCAGTACGAAAACACAAGCATCCAACAAGATGCTTTTTTATACCCACCTATGAGTAAAACGGTTGTTTTTTCGAAACTGAAATTGTAAATTGGATTAAACAGATTTCTATATTTCCCATCGATAGTTATTTGGAAAATGGCACGTCTTATTTGTAATAAAACGAGCTTTGGTGGTTTTGTAGAAAGGTAAGTAGTTCAAGTATAAGCATTCGTTTTCATACATTATTCTTTTACACGCGATGCAGCATGAATTCACTTAGACAGCAATTTGTAGGATTGAGTTTTTTCACCCACAGCTTTTCATGCAATAGCGATATTAAATTAAGTTTGGTTTAATAGGCGGGCAATTCATTTTAAGTAAGCTGACTTGAGATGACGCAAATAGTTGCCTTCCTGATGTGTCAGGATGGTCTGGAGGACATGAAGTTTGAAAAATGTAATATTCAAAATTATCTTGTCACATGATGGTCTTGTAGAATGTATGATGCCTCCCACAACTCCTACGCTTTCTCTGGCAACAAAGTTAGCACAGTTTTCTTATTTTTTAATTGAATGCCCTGGGGGCATTTTATCAACCTAAACCTTACATGCCAGTGGTAAGTTGGGAAAGTTGACTGCCTTCAAAAAAAACGTTTATAGCTCAGCCCACCTTAGAAAACGTTGATGCTTTATGCCAAATGTGGATAATTACATTTAATCTCATTGAATTCTAAGAAAAGTGAAGGTAAAATGAAAATATAATTATTTTATTCTGTTTGATTGTATTGAAAACATTGTTTAAGGCATATGTTATTTGTTTATTGCAAAATATTATTAAGCTTGGAGTATTCAAACAAAATTCAAAGTCTTTATATATGTAATGTATATAGTAGGAAATATGAAGATATTACAAACTTCCTAATTGTTGGTTTGTATGTTTTTCAAGTAAAAAGTTAATAAAATAAGTGTCGAATTAAGAAAATACAGCCTTATCACAAACATTTACTTTATTAGGTTTTGCGAAATTAACTATCAATAATTGGAAGTCTCGAATTGATGTAATGAGTACAAGTTTCTACTTCATGACTTCCTAATTCACCTCGTTCAAATTCACATAAAGTGGATAATTGAACTTTAACACATCGAAGACCATCTGTATTAATTTCAATAATTCTCTGGAGTTGAGTTCTTACATTTTCTAGATACTGACCATTCGTGATCTCGAAAGTTGCTCCAGCATTATGTCTGTGCTGATAAGTTCGAAGGTATCCCCTAAACGCTCGAATTTCCACAAACGGATAAATAGAAAGTGATGAAGCTGCTGAACCTCCCACCTGGGGATGTGAAGATTCCAAATGTTGCCTGACATCGTGAAAGGACCCATGGTATAAACAGTCAAGGACAGGACACCGCTAAAATTAACATTTAAATCATGTCATTAATTATTTAAATCCAACATTCAAGTATTATATCAATTTAAATTCTAAATAGTATAAAAATATATTTTACCATTTTATTTTGTTTTTATATTTGTAGTTGTGGAATTTTGCTGAAGTAGCGTTGCTGTTTTATAGCTCAAGGTTCTGGCTATATAAAGAAAACTTGAGTTAGAAATAACTTCAAGTCAGTAGAACTTGACAACTTAACTTGAAATCAATTTGGATTTTGATGATGCTGCGAGTTATTTCTTGACCACTCAATGTTCTTAGTCAAGAAATGTAATGGTAACAGAAATTATATTTTCAGTTTATAAACTGATTGTGAATCTTCTTGAATGAGTACATACATAAATGTATTGAAATAACAAGATATACACAATGGCAATGCGTATTCCTCAATGCACTTATGCACAACTTAACGTTGCATACTTGTAGCTGGTATACAAAACCAGACATATGTTCGAAAACAGTTGTATAATGTTTATGCCGCTGAAACTGTTTTTACATTTCTTCTTTGTTTGACAAAGCATGTTTTAACATTGACTTAACTTTTTTTCTTCAAGTTCATGAAAGTTTTAAGTCCAACATACACACATTCCTAACAATTCTAAACATCATTGAATCTTTCGCATAACAAGCTTCTAAACAGTACTGAACTATTTTCACTTCAAAAATAAAGATTAAATAAAATTTAACTGAAAAACGTTTTTAATTCAACCTTTAAACTTTCATACAGTATTTCCTTAAACAATTAAAACTATTTGTCTTTGTTCAAATTTAAACGAAGTGAATAATATGTGTACTCGTAAAAGATAGCACGTTCATGTTTCATTTTATTTTATTAAGTTTCATGAATTTTCATGTTTACACTGTTAAACGTCATGAAAAATAATTTAAGATACTATTACGAATAAGACGCATTAGTCGTTTTAAAGTGTTTAGTGTAAATAAAAAATATTGCTGTCTGATTTTTTTTCTTGTCTGAAAATTTCAGATTGTAATTAGATATTTTATCTGGTTAACAGGGTCATCATTTCAAAAATGTCTGACTAATGCATATTTGTTCATTGAGTTTATGAAGTAACAAATATGTTGATTGACCCAAAGTACTGAGTTAAATCTTCTCTAACTTTGTATATAAACGTGATGATGTGTGAAGATCTTGACCAGATAACTCTTGCAGTTAGTCTTGTTTCTTTTCAACAAACTTCGTCTTCAACTCTGTCAAGTTAAGGAACTTTTCTTGTATAAATCCTATACATCAAAATGCCACGGAATAGTAGATTTGTATAGTAAGAATTAAATTTATATTTATGTATATACATAATCGAAAACTTGATCTATTATTTTTGTTTCTTTGTTATTTTCCCGTAGGTCAGAGGATGAAACCTGGACTAACTTCAATGGAGAAACTTTTGGTCGGACAGTCTAGGCAGGTGATTTTCACTGCTCCAAAACGCTCTCAACAATACAAAGACGCTTTTAAGTACTTACAGGAAAAGGATGACGTCTGGCTCAATAATCTTATTGGTAAGTAGCTTCAAATTTGAGTAGTGAATTTAAAAAAAGAAAGAAAGCAAAGTGAGGTGATGGTTCCTAAGTATGTTGATAAAAATGATGATTTTGTATTAATAAGTTTATTTCTTCTTTTTTAAAGCTAAAGACGGATTAGCGGATTCTGCATCAGCTCAGCAAGAAGCAAGCAATGATGAAGATGATGCCGATTCTGAGGACGATGAGGAGGAGGAGGAGGATGAAGAAGATGCTGAAGAAGACGAAGATGAAGAGGAGGACGAGGATGATGGTGAGGAGGACGATGAGGAAGAAATTGATCTTCCCGAAGCTGATGACTCCAAATATCCGGATACAGTTGCTGCTACTCGAGGCAAAACCGTTACTCCCCCATTACCACGTGGGAAAAAGGGCACTCAGAACAAGAAAGCAGTTGAAAAAGCAGGACTTTCAAGTGTGACTAAGGGAAACAAGAAGGAAAAAGCGAAGCAAGAGGTCAAAAAGAAGGGTACTGCATCCAAAGTGACTAAGAAGCCAATTGGTGGAAAAAAGAGGAGCAAGGGAGAGGAGGAACTTGATGTCGGTGAATCGACCAAGCGTGGAAAAACTGCAGCCGCTGCTGGATCTGGTGTTGCTCGTGCCACCGCTGATGATGATGGTGCAATTGCTGGTTCATCCAAAGATGCAATGGACACTACTGAACAGGGTGTGAAAGATTATTCAGATCAAACTAAAGACACCAATAATAAAATATTCTACGAAGGGTTTATTGGAGGTGACTTTAACGTCAAACTCTCAAAATGGCTGAAGAACGATAAATTCTACGTGCAAATACGAAAGCACCCACAAGCTGGTATTAGTTTGTCCTCTGATTGTGTTAAAGGGTTGAAGAGCACAATTAATGACATAGCAGATGTTTTGATTAAACTAGAAGCAAGTGGAGAAAAGAAAAAAGATCAAATATGCGTGCTCAGACTTCACAAAAATATAGTTAGTCATGGTTAATCAAACTCATAGGTTTGGGTTTGGTTAATCATATTAGATTTAGTTTAGACTCAATCGATTTAACCATAGGTTTGGTTTAATTGATTGAGTATTTTTGTTCATTAAAATTTAATTATTTTAAATGTAGTGACAGTTAGAATTGATTAACTAGGCTCATAGGTTTGAGTTTTGGTCGATCTAGTAAATTTAGCTGTGAAATGTATTTAAATACTTCAGTGACACAGTTCAGTTATAAATCAAACATTTACATTTGTTGAATTTTCTGGCTTCACTTAAAATTAGTTAGTCGTGGTTAATCAAACTCATAGGTTTGGGTTTGGTTAATCATATTGGATTTAGTTTAGACCCAATCAATTAAACCATAGGTTTGGTTTAATTGATTCAGTATTTTTGTTAAGAATTTAAATTTAATTATTTCAAATGTAGTGACAGTTTAGACTTGATTTACTAGACTTATAGGTTTGAGTTGTGGTCAATCTAGTAAATTTGCTAGTGAATTATATTTAAATTATTCAGTTATAAATCTAACATTACATTTGTCAAATTTACGATCCCTTTATTATCCATTTCTTAAATATGAAAACTGTTCATTTTGTTTTAGCATTCTTCATAAAAGCCTTCGATGATTCCATCATTCCAGTTCGTAAAACAAGCGGTGCAGCAGGTTTCGACATATATAGGTATTCATTACATACAGGATTACATAACGTTAAATTATTTCGATTCTGGTTAGTAATGCATTCCATTTTTGAAGTTATGAGGATCATTATTTGATGCCGGGGTCTTTACAAAAAAATAGCTCTGGAATTAAGGTCATCATTCCATTGGGCTGTTATGCTAGGTTGGCAGAAAGAAGTTCACTTTCACTAGAAGGCATACGCGTTGCAGGTATTCTCATATGCATGCATAAATTTTTCATGATACTAAGGATTTTGATTTCTCATAAATACTATTTTTATGATTATTAGGTGGGGTAATTGACTCAGATTACACTGGCACTGTGATTGTTGTGCTTCACAACTTAGGCTCCTACCCCGTTGCAATCAGGAAAGGTCAGCGCATTTGTCAACTTATTTTTGAAAAAAAATTTGTTCCCAGCATCGAAGTTTTACCTGGTTTTCCAACTGACCTTATTAATCAACGTAATGAGGGCGGGTTTGGCTCAACAGGTGTTTTTTAATTAATGCTATAACACGATGATTAAAATGAGTTTGAATATCCGTGGTAAAGGTTTGATAGTTTAATACAACTTTGTTTTACAGGTAAAACTTCAGAAAGTGATGTAAGTGAATTTTTTGATGATGTTGATTATTTTGAATTGTATGGACATATTTTAGGTTAATTCTTTTTTTATCTTGTTGCAAAGTAATTTTTCATAATTGAATTTATATAAATTGAAATTGCTTGAATTATTTATATATTGTACTTTTATTTCAATCACGACGATTGCATTCAAGAACATATTTTTTCAAAAGTATTGAACGAAAACGTTATGTAAAATTATTGCATCAAAAACAGATATAAACGAAACATGCATTAAAAAAAGATATTCTTAAAACGATACAAGTAAAAAAAAAACACTGCGGGAAAAATATTACATAAGAAAAACATTGAAAATAGATAAATATATTTTAAAGCTAATCATATTTCCAAAGCGAGCTGAGCTGTTTTTGCGGTGGTTGAGTTATAATCATCACATAACATATCACTTTTTCTATTTCTACATACAAATTGTTTCATATAATCCTTAGTAAAATGTATACCCAGCGAAAAGTCTCTCGGAAGACTGTTAATTAGTTTAGTTGACCTATACGCTAAGGAACA